>JBBMOC010000158.1:428185-453304 GCA_037975185.1 Centropyge bicolor | reverse complement strand
CGTGAGCAGTGAGGGTCTGGAATTGAACAGTGAGGGTCTGGACGTGAACAGTGAGGGTCCGGACGTGAGCAGTGAGGGTCTGGATGTGAACAGTGAGGGTCTGGATGTGAACAGTGAGGGTCTGGACGTGAACAGTGAGGGTCTGGCCGTGCTTGTTCAGAGCCTGGTGTCTGAGCAGGATCCAGTGTGCTGACTGATGCTGACAGACAACTGTCCAACGTTCTCAACATAAAGACACTGTCACAGGGCCGGTATGGGGCTTTCCGGTGCCCTAAGCAGGATTTTATTTGAGTAGCCCCCTCCCCCACTCCTCATTCGTACGAATCAGTAGCATGCCTTCAAAGCTGGGTGAAGCCGTCTCTTGTTGCAGGAGTCATCAAAAACCTTTGCTGCTGTATTTTCTCTACTTTCAGCAGATGAGTGAGATCAAAGGAATCCAAAATGCCTGTATTTGACATAAAATCAGTCTTTATGTCGACAACGTCTTACTCTCTTTGCAAGACCCTCACAAATCCCTGCGAGAGGATATTAAACTCACAGAGACACTTTCAGCTCTTCCTTGAATCAGACCAACATGCACAGCTCAGCTCTGGGTGTGTGTGACCCCCCCACCCAGCTGCCAGGCCTGCACAGGCTCCACCTCTGCTCATCATCTACAGTAACACAAGCTGCCTCAGCTGGCTTGTGTGTTCTGATGTGCTTCTCTTGTCAAATTGTATCATTGATCCAGACAAACATGTTTCAACTACTCTTACATGGATTCTCTGTGAACGCTGTCAGTCATCCAGGTCATGGGTATCAGAGGGGGGTGGAGGACTGCATGGTGGTTCTGAACACAGCCTGGTCTACCACACCTAGGTCACCACACCGAGGTCACCACACCTGGGTTACCACACCTGGGTCACCACACCTGGTCTACCACACCTGGTCTACCACACCTGGTCTACCACACCTGGGTCACCACACCTGGTCTACCACACCTGGGTTACCACACCTGGTCTACCACACCTGGGTTACCACACTGCTCAGTGAGAGACCACAGAATGTTTACAGCTGCAGAAGAAGAAGGCCGTCAGTCCTGAACCATACTGTAGCTTGTATCCTGGAGAGGCCATCCCATGCATGTACAGGCTCCTCCAGGGTCACAGAAGGACCCCCCCTCAGGCCCATTATCAGCACTCGGTAACACTTCTCACCATATTCAAAGCTTCATGGACTTTGTGAACACGGTTCAAGGATTAAAAAATGAACCCATGTGAACGCAGTGTTTATGTGGATGTCAGCTATGGGGGCAGTGAGGAAATGGTTCCTACATGGCTCAACAACAGAAGCAACCTCAGCCCTCAGACTCATCAGTAACGTTTAATGTGACCAAACTCTACAAGGGAGAAGTAGAGAGCTGAGCCACTGGTTTATATATGTGGACAACACATGGGTCTGAATCAAACCCCAGGAAGGATAAGGCTCCACAGCACACAGCTAGAGATTCAATTAGAATTGAATAGGAAGGACTTCTCTGGCTTACCATCTTCTTTCCATCTCTCTCATCTCATATTAAATCACACAAAGTTGAACAGTAGAACCATCTCAGTACATGTGGAAGGTGTTGGAGTCTTTAAAATCATGACTCCACATGAGTCCACTGTGTACTGCTTCAAAGCTCTGAATGTTCATTTTAAAAAATCTCATTTAAAATGTTTTAACTAAAACACCAGATACCTCTGTTAGTATAATCAATAATCAATAAACCCTAACTACCAGGAAGTGCTGCCATGAGCCCTGCCTTTCAGTGGAAGCCACCAGTTCTTGTTCAGCAGTTAAACCACCTGTCTGCTCTGTATGTGACTCACCTTGTTTGCATTGTTCACCTTGTCTGTGTGATTGCTTGATTGTCTGTCACATGCACGGCCGGGCTCTGGCTTATACATTTGTAGGACGAGTATTGTTTTTCGGTTCCTCTTTGAAACTTGTTTTTGACAGTTCCTGCTGGCAGCGTTGAGATCAGCTCCCAGAGGCAGGTCTCCTGGACACCAGAGGAGGCGAAGGTGAGCATGAGAGGAAGTTCATTCAGCAACAATTCCAAAACACAATTTGTTTGAAATATGAGCTGATGCTGTGGGAATAATGCTCGAGTAGTTCAGTAGTTTGTGCAGACATTCTGCTTTTCTTTTGTTATTGTTAAGGATTTTGGAGCAGCCCCTGAACACCAGACTCTCTGTGACAAGGTGACTCAGCGTGTCCAGTATGAAAACAAAGATGGATGACTGTGAAGTCCATCCTGCCCATAAACAGCACAGGCAGTGAGGATGGAAAACAAGGCCTCCATGTATGTGCACAGCAGCGTTTTAGAGTAAAAAAAAAAAAAACTATGGTTACATATTGATTAAGTAGTCTGCAATTAAATATGTCCATAATTTGAATTGAGCAAAAAATCTGCATTTAATTTGCATTTGACATTTTGCGTGCACGACAAAAATAGACTAAACACGCCTGTTGGTCATTTGCTTGCAGGAAGCTGCTGACAGAGGATCGGCTCCTGCTTTCTCAGTCTGCCTTGAAAAGCCCAGAGAGCAGGTAACAGTAGGATTCAAGGTTTGGAAATGTCAATGTAGACAATGACCTCATTTCTACCTGTTATTAACATGTGATGTGGATCTGGATGTCGGACCTGGATGAGGAAAAATGCATTTTGGCGAAAATGCCAAATCAGTTTGGCTCATATTTGGATGTGGCCTGGCTTGCACTGGGACTGGATCTTAACCAGGTGAAGATGTGATCAGTATGTGACCACATTATTAAACACTGTTCCTGCATCATTAAATGTAGTGAATGTACTGAATCATTCAATTAACTCATGCTAAATTATCAACAACTCTGCACTTCCTCTCAGCTCACTGAAGCATTTTAGCATCTTTAAGCTTCTTCTCAGAGACACAAACCCCCGAAAATGACTCTTTGTATTAACAGAAATTAATCCATTCCAATATAATTGGGAAAGTGGAGAAGAGCTGTTTAAAATAAATGATTTCATGTCATTTGTGTGTGTGTGTGTGTGTGTGTGTGTGTGTGTGTGTGTGTTTGGGGGGGTCAACTGGCTTGACAGGAGAGGAACTCTAGTGTGCATGATCAGTGGCTCATAGAGACTTTTTTAACATATGTACTCAGTGAGCAGCTTCCATAGGAAACAGTCTGACACCATCTTAGAAGACTGGACCCAGTTTTTCCTACTACAAGTCTCTGCACCACAATATGCAAGATGATCGAGGGTCACATGACTGACAGGGCTAGTGTAGGAGTTTCTCCAGTGACTCTGATTTGTGTTTGGTTCGGTTTTTTTGACAGCAGTTTTATACAGGTTATTGTTCACTGCAACATATATCAGGATAGAATGATAAAGATGTGAACTTAGTTCCTTTGCTGTCCCTCATGTTTTCAGGACATTGCCTTCTTAGTATAGTCTAGTTAGCAGGAGGCCATCACCATCTGTCATGCAGCCGTCGCCTTGCATGTCAGAGTGATCCCTGCAGAGTTTCCTGCACTGCCTCCCTTGACCGAAGATGTCCATGTGTAAGATTTGTTGTTGTCCACCTAACTTATGTTTTTAATACCAGCTGTGAATGAAAAGGCCTTGTGATCAGATGTCGACATGACGACATGTTAATACAAGCAGATTACAGTTTAGCTATTTTAATTCTTTAGCTCCCTCCTTCTCCAAAAGCCAACAATTATTGCCTTACAGTTGCCACTTGACTCAGTTGTTCCTATAGACGAGAAAGAGTTCAGCAACTTTACAGATTAAATGAAGTAGATGAATGAATAAAATAAGAATAAATGTAAACAATTCTCAATTTCATTTTCAAGAAAAAGAAGTTCTGAAATTGTGCCATCGTGCTGTGGAAAACGTCCACCCCCGTGTTTATATCGCCAGAGAAAGAGGCTGAATGAAAAGCTAATTTCCCTGCTTCCATCCCAGCACCCTGATTCAGTCAGAGCTCCAGTTTTTCACTTTGTCTTGGCAGTGCACAGTAAACAGCGCTGCCAGAGCCAGTCAGCCAATATGGTGTAACTGATTTAAGGCGGATTAGAGATTCCTGTGCTAAGCCTGAGAGAATCCTCTCAAATATTCACAGACAGACTGAATTAGTGAGAGAAACAAAAGCCATTTTCAATGCATCTTATGTAAAATGTTTGCGTCCTGTGATATTTGCAGCCATTGTAGGTGGCTGGCTTTAAGTCTCAAGAACATGTGACATGATTCTAGTTTAAAGCCACTCAAAGCCTGACATTTCTTTATGATATTTCAACAAGAACATGATTTAAAAATACATATCACTGGCTTTAAAAAAAAAAATCCCAACTGAAATTCCTGTTCGTCAGGTTTCCTCCCAGTTTTACGACACTATGACTTGAACTAATTCTTGGAAAAGCTTTTGGCTCCATGCAAGTGAAATTGCTACTTGTTTACAACAGCTGAGAAACGCTCAGCATCATCCTATTTTTCCCATGCTAGTCACACCTGAAAGCAAAATACAATCACTTGTAATAAAGTACGACACATGAAGAAATATGCTATATTTGTACCACATCTATTATATCTCCAGTCCAGATAAGCCTTTCAGATATCAGACCAGATCACACCACAGTGTGCAGTGATGCTCCACATGAGGGGGCCGACCATTTTCTAATTCACAATGAAAATAACATTATTCACAATGAGAGTTTTAGTTCATGCCTGATGACAAATATGCCAGTTTTGTATGATGGGGTAAATTAGCCTGTTAGTAACAGAGAGAAGGCTGATCTTTGTGTGCAAAGTGCAGGACACTCAGATGGTGAGCCAGAGAAGACAACTATTAGCTGAACAGAAGCCAGAGTTGTGCATAAATGTGTTTTTTTTCTCCCTTGGTATTAGCAGTTTATGTTTATGGTTTATGTTTGTGAATCATTCCAACATTTGAGTGATTGCATGATGGAAGAGCTTCCAGCTATATATAATGATGTCAAAACTCTTTTAAATATCTCCAATGCACTTACAATTAAAATGCAGTTGCAGTTATTAAATGCTGTAAAATATCTGATTTATCTGTCACATACCTCCAGTGTCCTTGTGTCAAGTTTATTCAGTTTATAAGTTAAGTTAAAAACTCAGTTCACTTAAAAATATAGAATGTCAAAGAAAAAGGAGTTATGAACTTTTAAATGTTTTTATATTTTATCTGATGAATAGATTTAATGTTTGTTTATTAACGGGCCCCTGGCTTCCTGTTATTGTGCTGACATGGCACTAAATTTAAAACTAAATTTATGGCTAATAAAATGTAGCAGTCATTTAATGAGTTTAGTTTCTCGTAACATGTTTGATGTCTTGTTCAGTTTTGGCCTTCATTCAGATGTTGAGTCTTTGTCATTAGCAGAACAGCACACGATATTCACCATCATCATTTCTGTATCATTTCACTGCTGTAGTTGCCCTTTTTTCACTGACTTGTGTTTTAACCAACGCCTGTAGCTGAACATCTGAAAAGGCACTCACTGCAAACGTTTCACTGAATCCACCTCAAATATCGAGCATTCCTGGCTGCCATAATGGCAAAAATAATCCCAAAAACGCTCAAGGCTTTGCTTTGAATCAGTGTTGTCTCAGTGTTTTGAGTATTTCTCAGAGGCAGAGCTGCTCGAGAGGCAGAAGTGATGGTTGAGTCGAAGCATCTATTGGGTGTGCAAGCGATCCAACTGGCAAGCTGGGGCGGCAGAAATAGAACTCTAATCAAAACATAGATCACACATATGAATGATATTCACACACAGAAGTGTTTTTTCCTGTGATTTGTTAGTTTGCTAATCAGCACCAACAGCATCACCAGGAAGAGGAAGATTCAAAGTGTCAGACAGTATTAGAGGAAGCCCATGACTCTGCCCATCTACTCTCAGGTGTTCCATACACACAGATACAGGTACAGGAGTGCGTCTTCGTCCATAAAGGCTATTTCTCACAGACGTACCACAGCAGCCACATAATGGACCTGGTAAGAGCAGACGTGTACCTTCTGATCCAGCATAAAGGTGCCATGTATTTTCAGATGTAGCACTGCAGGGCATACTGTTCACACTGTCTGCACCTCCTCCCAACTAACAGTGGGAGTTAACAGGAAGACAGTGGGAAAATATAACATGACAGGTTTTGTTTAAAGGTGCCTTTTCATCCCTTTGGGTATATGATTTTTTTAGAGGTACAGAAATTGCCATGCCATTTTAAATGCACATGTTATTCATCATCATATATGACCAAATGATCAGAGCTCAAAGGTCCAGGCTTTCAGAGCATGTTGCAACTGAAAACTGTGAATGGAAGCTGAATGAAGATCAGGAAATGCTGTCAAAAGCTCTAAATGCTAGTAAGTCAACCTTTGACCTTGGATGATTTTGTTGTATGCAGTATGTTGTTCCCAAAGGTGAAGGAAGAGCTTCCCTGCTCAAATTCTGCAAAACTTTTCTCAACAATTTTTCATTTATTTATTATTTTAGTTAAATTACTAAACTGGTATTTTCAAGGATCTTGTTCACCAATTTCCCAACAGAATTTTAAGTGATTGCGTTTCCTTTGTGTCTTTATTTGATGCTATTTTGTTTGCCAATTTTCTGTGCTATTGTTTACAAGCCAATTGCCCTTTAGGATTTAATTAAGGTTTAACTGAACAATTGGCCTAATTCACAAATGCTTTCTCTCATTTACAAAATTAAAAAGAATTAAGGAAAATGTGCTTCTGGTTCAGAAAGATGTGCACGCATGTGATTTGTTCATACCTAAATAATTTTGTGAATCTATAATCGGCTCCTTAAATCAAAAGTACATTGCATATTAAATGTGATGAGCAGCAGCAGTGTGCAGACGCTCTTTAAGACTGTTACCTGTGGAAGGCTGAACAAGGACACCAAGAAACCAGAGGCCAGCAACAATATAAATCATGTCACCAGCGCACTTAATGCAGTATCAACATCAAACGTCAAGAATCATCTGAGGGCCGATGGGTGTATTAGGGCCACAGGAGGACACAGTCCCTGAGGAGCTGAAATGGATGAGAGCAGTGGATCCACAGCTGGAGAGGCTGTGCAGTCTCAAGTGGCACTACACAGCGAGCAGGATAGCTGAGCCACCAGCTCTCCACTGTAAGGATCAGGGTCATGATTGTTAGAGCCATCAAAATCAAAACCATTTCTGTCATTTTCTGTGAAGTATGTTAGACTGTTGAGTGAAATATGGTGGCTGTTGTACACCATGAGACACGGGCCTGTCTATTGGACAAATAATGTGGTCTACAGGTATGAAGAAGAATGAGTGCAGTCGGGTTTACTGAATTACCAATGTTGTTTTGTCTTTCTATAGCCTCCCCTCCCACTGATTCAGTATACCTCAGTAACACAAAGGGTTAATTTACACAGGTTTGACACGAGCAGAGGCAGGAAAGATGGCAGCCACCGACTAAAGGCCTGATTAAAAGTAATTACTGTAGCTCCTGAAATAAAATTTTATTAGAACTAAAAGTTGTTTCAGATCAATAAAGTGTTCAGCTCCCCATAGTCTTAATGAGATCCAGCCACCTCCAGACAGAAGTAATTACATGTAGGCTACACAAGCATAACAAGCAGAGCAGAGAGGAGAGCCGCTTCCACCATGCTTCTGAAACATACTGCAGCGCATTGGATGCACCTCAGCTCTCCTGCTGGAATCAAGCCATAAGAGTCACCAAAAGGCACATTTTAAAGAGGTTGCACATGATACATTTTATGATTTGTTTGTTTGGTGTGTGTGGTACTGCAAAGCATTAAGCTCCAGAGATTTAGATAGTGCATGTGTATAAATTCTCATATGAGAAAGATACATTAAAAAGAACTAACAGAGGCATAGATATCTTGACTTGACTTGACTCCTAAAACACTGGATCTTCATAGTCCCCCATGGTTCTCTAGGTAGACCGGGTCACCCACTAATCCCAGAGCTGGCAGTTTGATCCCCTGCTCCTCCCGTCCTTATCAAGTGTCCTTGGACAAGACACTGAGCTCTGGCTTTTACCAAAGCTCTCTGCCAACGGTGTGTGAATGTGTGCTCATGTGAGGGGGTAAAGGAGAGGCAGAATTGTGAAGCACTTTGGACAAAACCGCTATATAAATGCACTCCATTCCTATATTGCTAGTGCAAAGTGGCCAAGCCCAGATAACCATGATGACATCATCAGGGTTATTTTCTCAGACCAAGCCACAGGAGAAATCAAACCACGACTACTAAACTGAGCTTCATAAGAAATCAGGGTGTTCCTTTCAGCTGTGAATTTAAAAACATTTTCATTCCAAAACACTACTTTCATTTTCATTTCAGATGAAGTCCTGCGTTACACAGTATGTTGAAGGTCGGATGTACATTCTGTATGTTCCAGTAGAGAGCAACACTGTATGTAGTGACACATGTAGTGATGCAGTGACCGGAGCCCAGCGGTTGCCAGACTCATTGGGCAGGAGGTAGATTGATCTTTTTCATGAGAGATATTTGGACTTGGGACAGGCGTAACTAACCACATTATTAATTGCTAAATTGCCTTGCAAATGCTGGAACACAGCCTTCATTAATATCACTAGTTCCATTTGTGCTTAGCTGTGAAAGACGTCTCTAAATCGTATCCTTTTGGGGATGATAAAACAAAACTGCTCTGATTGGGGGTGAGACAGGCCTGGTGATGGAAGGGAGGCAAAATTCAGTTTGTGGATTTTCTTCCTCAGTCACTGAATCACATAATCAGTAATATTGTTCATAAACAAAGAACAGAAATGGCCAAAACCATACCTACTGAATCCTACAAAATCAGAACACAACTTCACAGTTTAAAGCCTGTGTGATATTTTTCCTATAACATGTGTGGTATAATTTAGTAACTGACAATGAGATGAAAATAATGCATTAATTAAACCAGCATATTCAGTTCCTACTATCACTTTAAAATATTCACACAGTAACTTCAGTCAAATCAGTGATTTTTGCTCTGTTGTATTTAGACCTCAAATGTCTCTTGATACAACAAAAATGATCTTAGTATTAATATAGCATATAATAACATATGCTCTTCTGTGGCTGCTCAACTGTATGTTTGTGATATGACAAACATCAGGAAGACCACACCCAGCTGCTGTTACTTGTGCACGCCACAAGTTGAAATTCAACAATTAACTAAATATCAAATGAATGAATTAGAGATCATCCTCTCTGTCACCAGTGATTAGAAAAACAGTTTACAGTGTGCCGGTGCTCATTTATAACACACAGATACAGATCTATGTCAAATGTATCCTGCAACTTATACAACCCATGCATGTGTGTAAAACTAAATTCAATCAAATATAAAAAACACAGCAAAACAGCAAATAAATAAATAAATAAATAAACAGATTGTCAAGGGGTCCCTTCAAGGGGTCCCTTCACACAGATAGCACCACAGTGCAATCACAACACAGAGGTACATGAAAATATTAGAAGCACATTCCACTGTTAATGATAATTTCCTGACATACAAAATACAGTAAAAACATCAAAACTGAAGCCAAGATTCAGGTGAGCAACATTTATTCAGAAAGCACAACAGTAAAGCATGAGATGAATATATCTTTTGCAGGGAAATAGAAAGAGTCACGATGCCTATCCATCAGTAGTTCACTACTGTTAGTAGTCAGTCACTGTCAGTAGAGCAGGAGACACCTGTGTCATCTGTAAGAACTGTCAATTTGTGAGAGATCGGACTGAATTCTCAGTTGAACAGTAGAAACTGACATGAGAAACATATAGTTCATGTTCTTCAAATAGGCTGAAAATTGAAATTTAGTTTGGCTTCTTTTGTAAATAATTTCCCTGGAACCACTTGAAAAAGCACTAAATTTAACTACAGGCCGGGGGGGATTTTTTCTGTGAGCTGGTAGCATGCATGAAAACAGCTACCTATATGAGTAGGCTACAAGGTTTGAGGAAGTGATGGTGAACCAAAACAGTCATGGGTGCTAAAATCAAAACAATGCTCTTAAAGATGTTAAACTGCTAAAATGCAAGTAGTAGTACTGCAAAACAAGAGATAATCTTCTGTGAGTTTGCAGAGATACTCATTGGGCGGCTCGCGAGCCACATGCGGCTTCTCAAGCTTTGATTGGTCACTTGCATGTTAGCTTATAACAATATGGTAACACAGCCAATACATTTTTTCAAATGTGCTACATAAACATACAGTGAACACTGCACTACAAACACGCAAACATCTGCATTGTACTTCTCCCTTCATCTTAATTATTAAGAGAAGTATTAATTAAGGCTGGATTAATGGTGTTTCCTAAAGGGGGCACTGTCAAACCTGGCAACACAGCCCGCTTACGGCGGTGTTTTACGCCGTCACACTTGACCGCAGTGCTAGCTTGCTAGGCTACATTAGCTCCGCTAGCCGGCACAAAATGGATCGATTTTTAATAAAAAATGACGGACAGACACACAGTGTTGTAACGAATAGTGAAGAAAAACAGTCTGAGGAAGCAGCAAACGAAAGTCAACATGAGGACGATGGAGAGAGGACGAGCAGGCAAACGTCAGGTGTTCCCGGTAAAAAACGAAAGGTACGAAGCGTACAAGATGAGCACAGGACATTTCAAGAGAGGTGGACAGAGGAATTTTTATTTGTTCTTTGCCCTGGTAATTATGCTGCTGGATGGGGGAAATAATTGAGCTGCAAACAAATACCATTCTCTAAGTTGAACTCAGAGCAGGTGTTGGCTACTTCCGGAGTTTGGTTTCTGAAGCAGACTTTCCCACTTTGAAACCACTTGCACAGAAAGTGATGTCTTTCTTCATGAGCACATTCACCTGTGAGTCAACATGTTCAAACATGGACACTATCAAGAGGACACAGGGAAACAGACTGACCCATGCTCATCTTGAATGCCTCACTGTGATTGCAACAACAAACTACAACATGAAGAAAGTCAAGGACAGACATGTCAGCTGCTGCTCATCCCAGTGTTAAGGTAAATATAGTGTTGATTGAAAATGTATTGGCTGTGTTGTTTGAAAAAAAAGTGACTTTGCATGTTGTTGTGAAAGTGGCTCTCCCCTTGATTTTGCTCTGCCAATGTGGATCTTGTGAAAAAAAAATAGTGAGGATCACTGGTTTAAGGTGTGGTGACACCTTTAATGCATAGAAATGTAATATAGAAATATTGACTTCAAAATACAAACAGTGAGCTTGGAGCATATTTGGAGATTTGGGGGCGCTGTAATCAGGTAATTGGTAATCACACAGTGCATCTTTCATTATGTGCGTCTCTACCTGGAGGACACCTCCAGCTGTGACACCTGCACGATCTGCCAGCTTGTTTATTAAAGCGCACCAGAACCAGCACACGTCCGGTCACGTGCTCTTGTTGCAGAAAGGTCTTTAAAGAACCCAGAGTTCTCCTTTAAGAACGCTGCTCCTCTGTGAAAATAAAGCCTGATTGAAGTGTGTGTGGTGGATGAAGATGGAGCCCGTGATGCGTGTTCCTGTGCGCGTGCGCGTGCGCCTTTAATCACTGACGGCGCTGTAATGACCAATCAGCAGCCATTTCAACTGTTTCAATTTGTTGATTTGGCGAGTGGGGGCCGCGGGACGGAGGGGGTGGTATTGAGAGGCAGGGACCGCACTGGAGAGAGAGAGAGCGAGAGAGAGAGAGAGAGAGAGAGAGAGGGGCAGAGTGAGAACGGCAGAGGGGCACAGGCAGAGACCACAGCAGTCCGGCTCCGCTGGTGAAGCTCCATCCTCGGCACAGAGCGGTAAGTGGCGCTGACTCTACCCGCTTTTCACCGGCTCTTTCCCGGCTCATGAAACAAGTGTACAGACCCTCATGTACATCTCTGACATGTTTATCTCCATGTTGTTGGCGCTGTGCTCGGACTCTGGAAGCTCTTCTTGTGTCAGCCTAATTGAATGTGCTCACTTTGCCGTCAGTGGCGCGGTGCTGACGGAGGGCACGCGCGCACCGAGACGGACCGTTTTATGGTAAAAGTGAGGGAAGATTGGGCTCTAAGCTAGTTAGCAACTTTAATGCACCTGAGGCTTTGTGCAGGCGGACAGCTCTTAGCAAACACTGACCTGTATAAATTCATGAATTTCTCTAAATATGATGCCTAATTTCTGCTTGATTCCCTCACTAACAGTCTGATATGTGGAAGTTATTGAGAGCACACATGCGCCTTGTTTTAGCGCAAACCATAACTTGTCTGGAAGTACGCGTTTAATATGGTGACGTCTTTAAGTACTTGCTTGTACTTTTATTTAATGAAGATACGTGCGCATAGGTTCATACCTACCTTCTGTCGTTAACTCTTATTTTGGTGGGTTAAGAACATAGAGTGTATAAGATAAGATCGTCCATTGTCGCGTGTTCAAACAGCTTCACTTTTAAAATGTGTTTAAATGTTTTATGTTGAAGTTTTCTGTCCTTTTGTGGTTTGGGCGGTTTTTCCTCGGACGCAAATGTAATTTCGCGTGCTCGTATCAGAGTCTGTAAACCAATGGAAATGTTGTATTTTATAAATGTAGAAGTGAGTAAAATATTTTCGACTTTACGTCTGAAAAAAGCTTGAAACATTAATAGCATCGTGTTAGTTCCCTGTTTCACTCATCGTGGTTTTAATACAGAGTGAGTTAGAGAGGCAGAGAGGCTGAAGCGGAATGATGCTGATCCCTTCAGACTCAGTCTCATGTCTTTTTCAACTCTGCCTCTCTCTGTCTCTTACTCTCTCTCTCTGTCTCTCTCTATGTCTCTCTCTCTCTCTCTCTCTCTGTCTCTCTCTATCTCCCTGTCTCTCTCTATGTCTCTGTCTCTCTCTCTCTCTTCCTGTCTCTCTCTCTGTCTCTGTCTCTCTCTATCTCCCTGTCTCTCTCTCTGTCTCTGTCTCTCTCTATCTCCCTGTCTCTCTCTCTGCCTCTCGCTGTCTCTCTCTCTCTCTCTGTGTCCCTCTATCTATGTCTCTCTCTCTCTGTCTCTCTCTCTCTCTATGTCTCTCTCTCTCTCTCTCTCTGTGTGTCCCTCTCTCTCTGTCTCTCTCTCTCTCTCTCTCTATGTCTCTCTCTCTCTCTCTCTCTGTGTCCCTCTCTCTATGTCTCTCCCTCTCTCTCTCTGACTCCATCTTAGTCCTTCCACATCTTGAAGTGAGGACACAGAGTTCTAGATTTTTTAAATTTCACATCCATTTCCTCACATACCATGTAGTATCAGATAATATATCAAACCCATTTTTCTAACCCTCATCATATTTACGAATTTTTGAAAGAAAAACAATTCAACCTGTGCTTTCCTTCATTGTTGTGCGTCTTAATTATTATCCACATATATCTGTTGGTCTGGGTGAGATAGATGGAGTTGGATCGACTCAGAGCCAGCAGTTAAATATGTGCGTTGTCTCAGACTGGACAGCTTGAATGATCATGGTCGCAGGTTTGGGTCAAACGGCGGCAGCACATCATGCCGTTCAGTGGTGGATTTGACCTGCTTGGAGTGCCAGAGGGGTGGGGTGTGCAACATCTGTGCAGTTGTGTAGCAGCAGCGTTGATTATAATGTTAATCACCAAAAATGTACTAAATCCTCTCCTTTACAAGTAAGCCGGCCTTGAGTTAAGATTAAGGAGACTCTGTGATTGTGGGGGGGTTAACACTTATGTGTGTATTTGATGCCTGTTTTTATATCAAAACATATATACAGGATTTTGAATTAGTCCCATAACTGTACCTTCTATATGGTGTAAAAGTCCCTTAAAGCAGCATTTAGTCATTATAAAGCTCTACACTGAAAGAATACTAATGAAATAGGTTTGAGATAGAAGCCTTTCAAGCAGAATGAAGCTAAATTTACTGACTGATACGACTGACTGTGCTCAGTCAGAGTGACAGGAATGTGTTTTGTGACTTGACTGACTTGGTGTTTAACACCAAAATTGGCACAGTATAGCCACAAACTTATATTTGTTAAGATGTTGCTTGTCACTCTCATTCATTTTGTTGAATAGAATAGGAAATTACAAGGACTTGCACTGTAGCTAACTCTTAACCCCTAAAACTTAAGCTGTGGAAACTCTTAGCGGGCCACTGGAATTCATAGCCCTGGCAGGTAATTCAGACCCCTCATTGAGATCCATTATACTCTGTACTATTCTGGGGTTTCCCAGCATGCATGGAAGCGCCTTGGAACTGCACTTAGCACTGGCATCCATCATTCTTATTACGTGGCCTGAGTCAGTCCTCACAAACATTCTTCACTGACTCAAACGTGACCTCGCTGCAGCCTAACGGCCCATCACTTGCATTTTTCAAAGCTTGAGAGCCAGGAGTAGCCTGCTGGCTGGTTGGCACATAATAAGTGTATTGTAACTATTAGCCTGACTAAAGACTCAGAAATTAGGTATGCATCCAATCCACTGAGCAGCATGGTTTTTTTTTTCCCCCAACTGTGAGAATTTGTTTGTGTGTTACTCCCATAATCCTCTTCCATCAGTGTAGTTCTCCAGGCAGCAGTGAATGATTTTTTTTCTCTAAATTATAATTGAATTTCAACTATTGTTTTTTGGCAGATAGTAAATATGTTGAATTTTTAAATCTAGTTCTTCTGTATGTTCTTACCAACCAACAGGAACAGTATTATGTAATATTTTTCTTCTAATTGTATGGACATCCAGTCTATGCTGGTGGACCGTGTAGTCTATTAAAAGTACAACGTCTTGGGTAACATTGACACTGACAGAGAAAGCCTGTCTCACAGTGCCTGCATGTACCAGGATGTATTGTTAGTGACCACTATGGTCAACTCTCAAAACTACAATGGGGTACTTTGTTTCCCTAAGCTTAGCCTCAAGGCGGCACTGCTTTTCAGGCTGGATACAAATCCAGGGTGGTCCTGACCCTAACCATAAGTGTCTTTAATCTAAAACTAATCGCAACATGTCATTGGTGGACCTTGTTGGAGATACATGGTGACAAACAGCTGACTGGCTGTAGCTAGTTGTAGTGTACTTACCACAGGCAGCTTGAATATAGCAAGATTATCTGTCAGGTTCGATAAACCCCGAGGACTTTAAGGACCTTTATTGGTTTTGGCTTGTAGTTAACACCTAATCAACAATGAAAAAATGTTACAGCATACTTTTTGGAAAAGACATACATAATATATATAAAGTATGTAATAATAAAGCAAACATAACTCAGTTAAAACAAGACGACTCTTGACCATCAAATTATTACCTCGTGGTTCTGCTCTTTATTCATGTTGTGTCAGTTCAAAAAAGAAAGCCAGAAAGAAAATTAATTCTTGGCCTTGGAAACAGTTTGACAAAAGAAATGTTAACTCAGAGTCCACTTGCTTGTTTCTCCAGTTCTTTCAACCCCATCAAAAATTCATCCAGAAGATTGTGAAATGCAGAAATGGTCAAGGAGTCAATTTTTGTCAAAAAAAAGAATTGTATTGCTTCAGAAATATAAATTAAAGATCAATATGATGAAAGAAGGATGAAGAGCAGTGATAAAATAATACAAGATATAGCAAGTGAAAAATGAATGGGAAGATAAAATACATTTTCATACAAGACAACTCAAATAATACATTAAGTAAACAAAACAAAAAATCTATATTATTTCAAGGTCTTACGGAAGCAGGAGGAAGAGATTTATGGAAGAAGATACAGACGCTGCCTGGTTTTTCCAAAGCCATAGAGCCATGATGGCAAAAGCTCAGTCACCTTTAGTCTTTGGCTTGGACATAATCACAGTGGGGTCAGTCATGCAGTCTGTAGTCTGTTAACCAGTCAAAAGTTCAACGAGATAACCTGGAGCTATGCCAGGAAAACATTTGCACATAATCACTGTGAAAATCAGTGAACCCATCAGTGAGGAGAGGGAGATATTTGGCCCCTCTCTTTGTTGTAGGTAAAAGCCTTGCTTCAGCACTCTCACCACACTGGAGGCGTTCTCTTTTTGGTTAAGGCAAACAAACTGGGTGCTGCAGCAGTTAAGGCAAGAAGAGATAAAAGCATGTAATCCTCTGTATCACTGAAACTCAGGATGGATCTAAGTATAGCAATGCTCCTGAGATGACCAGAAAAGCCTGAATGAGTATTTTAGTGTGTCATTCCAAATTAGGGCTTGGAAACAGGCCTAATGTGTTTATTAAGCCGACCGAGGGCTGCTTCACTGGCTGGAAACATTCATATCTTTTCCTCATTTTTTCCATTAATGCAGGGATGACAGTTTCAGGCTCAAGCTGACTTGACTGACAAGTTCATCTCGGTATCATTGGCAAACAAAATCAAGACACTTAAGTAACCTGGTTAGTGTTGGTTCTCTGGAGTCGCCTATTTTCTTAAATGCCATGTAAATGTCCCTGGAGAACATTTGTTTATTGGCCTTGTATAAATGTAACCACAGTCCAACCAGTTTTTTTTTTTATCACTGCCCATTTAAGACTTTTTCAGTTCAACAACATTGAATGGTTGAGCTATCGTTGCCATCATTAGAGTGCTAATATGACTGGCTCAGCAATGAAAATAAGAACCTATGACATCTCAAAACCAACCAAAGCAAGCTTGTTTAGAGTATTGGAGGAATGGACTGTGAGAGTTTCTCTTGACAAGGCTTCACGTGTAAGTTGTGAAATGTATTAGATAAAAAGCTATGTTACTTTTTGTGATTACTTACTGTATGCAGAGTCATTATGGGGTTCACCAGACTGAGTTACTGTATCTACTAGAAAGAAAGAAATGCTGTTGTTATAAGATATCACTTGTAATGGATAATCTCATTAAAGCAATGACAATTAAAAACGCTCAGGACATGATGTCATCTGACAGAGGAGCCACTCACACACATTTAATTATAGGAGCTCTGGATGCTAATGAAGCCCTGAAACTGCTCTGTGTGCTAATTTACGTTGACGTCCAACAACTGCCCTGACAATACTCTTTGTGCTCTGTATGCATGTGTGTGTGTGTGGAGACGGTGATAACACTGATTTGGTGCATGGTCAGGTACAGAGTAGATTAAGCAGCAGAAGCGTGGCTGTAGTAGAGGTGTGTGTGTGTGTGTGCATGTGTTTGTATCCTTTTGATCATTTTTCCATGGAAAGCTCATTTCCTGTCAACATTTTCAGAATAATTTCAGATGATTTGCTGATTCAAACAGTGGACAGGTCTCTTTTTCTAACCTGTAGACCTCTATCACCACCACGGTGTATAATCTGAAGGAAAGCTGATGCTGAAGAAATGTTTTAATGCACTGTGCTCATGGTTGTGATGTAAGACAGCCATAACAGTTAGCTATCACCTGCCCGTTCAGAACTCTCGGCAACTAGATACCAAATTGGTGTGCGTGTGAATAGCAGCAGCTTTTAACACACCGCAGAAAACGTTCACATCAAATGAACAGTTTTCCTCTGACAGGTGTTCAGCTGCATCTTCCTGGAAGGGAAGCGCTAAATTGCTGTTTGAAGACAACTTCAGCCTTCCCCTCCTCTAGCTTGACAGCTCCTCCAATTACAGCTCTCTAGACCCAGTGTGTTGTGTTTGCAAATACAGTAGATGGCTGTTCATCAAAGCAGGGTCAGAAAGAGTGAAAAGATGTGGCAGCATGTCGGCATTCTTCAGACCACTTTACCATTTTGCCTGAAATCAGATGAGAGGCGTTTTTTGATCCCACAGCAACTGGCAATCTATCTAATTTGTGTCTGATGGCTAACCTGAGCTAACAAAGAGAAGAGCACTGTTGAAAATAAGAAT
The DNA here is from genome assembly GCA_037975185.1 of Centropyge bicolor. NCBI lineage: Eukaryota > Metazoa > Chordata > Actinopteri > Pomacanthidae > Centropyge > Centropyge bicolor. Next base: position 435,485 of record JBBMOC010000158.1, on the reverse strand, counting down.
AGAGCAGAGCCAATGAGAGTGAAAGGGAAGAATACTGGTAAATGATGGCAGCACAATATGTAATCTCGTTCAGGAGCTTTGCCAAGGTGGTCCCTGGTTCAAAGGCTATTTTCACACTGACACAACGCCCCACATGACTGACGTGAAGTGAAGCTTTTCCTGTCTGCTCCAGCATGCATATTTATGGTCACAATACCAAAAGTAAGAGAGAAGAAAACAAGTTCTGTAAAAGTCAAGAGTCATGCATATAAGATAGAAATTTACAATTCAAATATGTAAAATGTATACATTGTAAAGAGCTGGACAGTGTTTAAAATGGAGAGGTTGGAATGTGCAAAATGTTCGCTAAATAATGTACAGCTGTTCACAGCACAAAGTCAAAAGAATATGTGGAGTATGGATCAAAACTCCTGAAACAAAAAAAACTTTAAAAAATATTAATGCAGTGCACCAAAAGAGATATGGAGACTAAATGTTAATGTCGGGTGTGTTGTCCATGGGCAGGGATAACAGCCGGTGTCAGTGGGGTTCCAAAGGCTTCCTGGGCCTTTGTAATGAGGCCAGCTGCAGTTGGGAAGAAACTTTTCTTTCAACTTCAGGTTTTGGTCCTGATGGACAACAGTCTCCTGCCAGAGGGGAGTCTTTCAGAGATTTTATATCTGGCTGGGAAGGTTGGCCACAATCTTTCCTGCTTCGCTCAGGCTCCTGGAGGTGTGCAGGTCCTGGAGGTGTGCAGGTCCTGGAGGTGTGCAGGTCCTGGAGGTGTACAGGTCCTGGAGGTGTGCAGGTCCTGGAGGTGTACAGGTCCTGGAGGGAGGGCAGATAGCAGTCAGTCACCTTCTTAGTGAAGTGTCCTTGGCAGTAGCAGCAGCATACCAGATGGTGATGGATGAGGAAAGGAGGAACTCACACGACTTCTGACATATTGCCGTCTTATAAAGTTGTTATGTGGAATGTGTTAGTAACAGTTGTTTATTCAGACATTGAGCAACATTACCAGTCATTTAGAGCCAATCCACTCTTTATCAACTTTGTTTTGGTATCCTTGAACTCTAATGTTTGTAGCTTGGACACAAACCTTTCAGGATAGTAGAGAGTCAGAGTGAAAATATCTTGGGAAGACATTTTACCTGCCCTTCACTTCACCTCTGATCACCATGCTTAGTGGGTTCAGAACAAACAGGCAACCCATAAAGCCCAAATTGCACCACTTCCAATAGAGCTTCACAGCTATGATGTGGCGAGAAAAAAAAAAGAAAAAAAAAGCCAAGACCCAACTGATGGGTTCTGTATTTAGATCTGCTATGGAGAAACTAGATCAACAGTGGAGAATTATAAATGAAAATATGATTATGTTTTTCAGTTTTCAATAGATGTATTACATAAAGCAAGCAAAACAATTGGTGTGTATGTGAGTGTGTGTGTGGGTTCCACGGGTCTCAGTTCAGTCCAATCCAGTCTACAACCACAAAAAGAAAAGCAACTCAAACTCCTGGGGAAACTCATACTTACACAAATGCATTTTTTTTTTCATTTTGTTAAGACGTGCACATCTAAGCAGGGTAGAGAAGAAATACTGGGAGAATCGATGATCCTGCTTTGATTTCCATGGCTGAAATTGAATGGTTTTTTTTTTTAATCTATTTTTGATTTAGAATGGAAATTGTGCCACCCCTTCTAAAAACACACATTTTCTGTGGCGTGCTCCTTTAAAGCCTTGTTATTTATACCTGATAAGTCACTGTCAAAACGCTGACATTTTAAATTCACACTGCGAGTGTTCCAGAAATAACAAGCATCACATCCTCGGCTGAGAGGCTGCATCAACAGTTATGAGGCAGAATCGCACATGAAATCTCCAAAACGAAATTGGAAATTGTCTGGAGTTCGTATTGAAAAAGCGACTCTGAACAGACAGAAAACAGTTAGTTGCCTTAAGGTGTGAGGATTTGACAGCACACCACTGATAACTTCCCATACAAAGCAACAACAGCACTGGCATTCAACACCACACACGATGTGGGAGATGACTGAACTGGAAACATGTTTAGCCCCTTAACGCACATATTTACCTACATCTTGTTTCACAGGCTGTAAAAGGCTCCGAGGCAAACACACTCACAAAGAAACCATCATTCCACATGTGACTGTCTCATTGGTTTGGTGTGAAGTGCTGCACATCATCAGGCTTTGTCTCCTTTAATTGTAGGTGAAAGGAGACAGGACAGAGTTTATATGTTTTCTAAACCCAGATTCAAACAGAATAGTTAATAGACTCCCTCACACACTCATCACAGCTGTTGTTAATTGTGTTTCCCCGTGTCTGTCTTCAGGGTCTGTGAAGTGCAGTTGGATAGTGTAACAGTACAAAGACAAAGGTTAAGTTGTTCAATTTCATTCCTTTTTTTGATTATGGTTCACTTTCATTGGATTGGATTGGACAAGACATGCTGTTGCGATAAAACGGTTTCATAAAAGAGACTGCATTTCAAAGCTTTTATTACTGGGCTCTAGATGGTTTGTACATGTTTTTATCTTCACTGTATTCCTCTCTGCAGCTCTTTAAATAGAAAATACTACATATTTTCCCAGCAATGGTAGAAACTGAACCATGAGTCTTATATGCCAGTAATCATTAAGTAATCAGTTACTTCTTGTTTTAATCCTGACAGATTCTCTAAAACAGTGGTCATGTTTCTTTTCTTTCTGTTTGGGAGCTTTAACCTGAGTCCTGTGAGTCAGGATAGAGACAGATTCACACCTGCACTGTGTGTGAATGCAAATGTCCCAGTCAGTTGAGCTGGACTTTGCTCTTGCTATTGTAATATCCATTGAATGTCCGGTTGAGCAGGTGTGATGAGGGCAGGATATTGTCTGGAGAATTCACAGTAAGTGAGTTAGCATGTTGATGATCTGAGTGTAGCTGCTTTGTACACGTCTTCATACTGTCTGCTTGCTGGTATATTGCTTTCCCCCTCTTTTTCTAATACTGTGGATATGTGATGGACATGACAATGTTGCTTAATTTTCTGCTGCAGTTTGCTGCTGATTAACTCTTCAAACTGGGTATTTTGGAAATGTTGGCGGATGGTAGTGACAGTACGAGACCAGATTTAAAACCTGGCTTCACGGGTGCTGGTGGTGTTCTTGGAAAAGCTTTACAAGTGTAAAAATTCATGACAGTACACGCTGGTGGTGCGTAACAGACATCGCAACACTTGTGCATATTGTTTTGTGTGTAGGAGAGCAACAGTTTGATCACATTCACTTCCTGGGTTAGCATGTCTCTGCTGGACCAGGACTAGTTCATCTGTTTGGTCTATGTCAAATGAAATGAAACTAGGCACTAACCTAGTCAATTTAACTCAATCAGCAAGCTTTTATTTTTTTCTATAGTAACAGTTTGTCCACATTTGTAAACTAATCTCTGATACAATTAAGGATTTGGGATCATAATACAAACAACTGTATAGAACCAGATTTATATAGACACCAAGTTGCCAGTTTATGTGCCAATTTTAGAGATGTGTTGATTAAAGAGATGTTTTGTTTTTCTGAATATAGAACCCCTTTGTAAAGGAAGGATGTATTTCAGGACTGTTGTGTAACTGCATTGATTTGTGTTTTTGGCTGTCGAAGATGTTGGTTGCATACTGTCTGTTGGGGAGTTTGTAAATATCCATCATCTTTTTCAGGCAGTTTTGAGCCTGAATGGTCACCAGAGTGCTAAATGTTGGTCACCTCTGGATGTGACATAGAAACGAGTGGCCTTGAAGCTGGAGCTGGCTCAACATAAATATTTGATCATCATTTCTAGAACAAGTCGATTTTCTCACTGGACTCTGGAACAGCTTCCAAACTGGATTCATCCCTTGTAGAAGAGATTAAGATAAGACGAAACTACACTGATCCCCACAGTGAGAAAAAGGATGTAATGTATAGAAGAAGCCTGGAATGAGAAAGTTGCGTGTTCTTGCCTCAGTAAGGAAATTAAAGTGGATTACTGGACCACATCGTGGATGTTCATCTCAACAGGAGGCTTTCTTTAAACCAACCCTTGTCTTGTCTGAGTGTTTTTTTTTACTCTCTTATCCATGTCCTTGCTCTTCACTCTCTCATGTTAACACACACAGTAGTTTACAAGGGTGGATGTTTGTTCATTTGCATAGTAATGGCCTGCTACATTCCAAAGAAGAGTGACAAAAGTGTTGTCTGTGTGTATGTGTGCTCCTGCTGTGTCTTGGCTCTGCGGCAGCCATAAAACAGGCGTTCTCATGATAAAATGCCCCAGTGAATGAAAGAAGTGCAAACAGAGCGACACCACAGACCTTTGTAAACACTGTCACTCACAATGAGGAAAACGCCGTCCTGTAAACCAGGCTTTTACACAGACAGTCAGTTTAAAGCCTTTTCAGCACAGAGTTAACTATTACTTTAGTAATATTACTTGCCTACTTGTTTATGTTGTTTTAATGTTTGTTTCTGTGCTAATTTTAGTAAAACACATGAAAAGACATTTTTACCATTGTGTCCAACAGTGGCTCTACGTTGCCAGTCAGAGTTCAGTTTTGGACCTTGTGAGCAGTGAGCAGGAAGGAGATTTTTTTTTATTTAGGGTAGCTATAATAAAATCACCAAGTGTGTCTTTAATGATCCCTGCCAGAGACTGTTGCAGCAGCTATTACCACTACTGTGGGACTAGAGCAAAGAAAAGTAAGATAAAAATAAGAATAGGGCTTACATAAACATTATGTAAACACTGCCAACAGTTACAACAGCAGAACATGAAGTGTGTAACTGGAAAAGACTGGCACATAGAAAATGTGATACCCAGTGATTAGGAAAACAATAAAAGTACTTTTGTATTTCTCAGCTAGTGAATAAACCCACATCATTCATGAAGGACAGATGCCCAACTGATGAATCATTGCGTTCATATTAGCTTATCACATAATGTCTACATATCAAGGTTGATATAAAACAGAAAGTGCGTGTGTGTGTGTGTGTGTGTGTGTGTGTGTGTGTGTGTGTGTGTGTGTGTGTGTGTGTGTGTGTGTGTGTGATCAGTTACAAACAGTGGCTACATATTTTGTCCAACAGGGAGCAATTATTTCTACTAACCAAAATGAAGAGATTCTAATCATAAATGTTTGTTTATGTTATTGATTTTAAAGATGAGTATTATCAGATTTTCAGTATTTCATCAGATTGTCTTCGTTTTAAAAAACAGGCCTCTCAAAAATCTATGTAACAGCACTGTACACATATTGTGCAACTCTGATTGAGGTGATTTCATTAAATTTAAATTATTTCAGTCTGAAATTTTGATATTCTTTTTGTATAAAATGTTCAAGTAGATTTTCACTTACTGCTACAATTTGAGACCAAGCAGATTTCACCTGCTTTCTCTAGTTTATCTCTGGTGTTGGTCTGCTCACTGGTCTGGGAACACTTTTGAGTAAAATCTTAGTAGTTGATTATTTGTTATACTTCCTCATCATTAAGTCAGTGATCAAGCAAAAATACAGAGTACTTGCTGCTTACACCTACTATCACTTGTCTCTGTTTTGTTTTATGGTAAATTGAATCTTTTGGTTTTGAACTGTTGGTCAGGTAAAACAAGCAACCTGAGGATGCCACTCAGGGCAGTAGAAACAGGGCACCTCACTGAAGTCACAAGAACCTGAGGAGAAAAGCCAATTTTAGAATCATTTAGAAATTAGACATGGTTGTTTTAAAGCTGATTCTGGCATTTCTTAGGCTGGATATCTAATTGATGATTTTTTAAGTTTTCAGAAAAAAAGTATAAATCAGGGATTTTATTACTGATTAATAAAAATCAGGTGACTTGATCATGGAAATAATCATCAGTACAGCTCTGGTAAAATCCAAATGTGTGCTCCTCCGTCTGTCCGAGAACGTGCCCTCACTCCACCAAAGGAAGACACTGTGACGTCACCTCACAGGATTTCAGGTCAATGATTTTCCAACTGTCTCCTGCTGTGTTTTGGGTCTGCTGGCCTGTGATAAAAGCTGCTCATGATGTGTCAGGTCTCTCATCTTCCTCGGTCCTGCTGACCCCCCTCCCCAAGCTCTCTCTGTGGTTACATAACACTGTAAATCCTAAAGGACCATCTGGTACCAACAACACTATCCATCACTAATTGTTGTTGATGCACATGGCAACGATCAACTGAGCTCTCACAGACACACACACACTGAAGTGTGTGTCTTATGAGGACCTTTCTGCTCATCTGTCTAACCCAAAAATACAGACTTAGACCAAATGAGCACACTGTAAACTCTGCAGTGGTGTAAAACTTGAAATGAGTGCTGGATGGATAGAAAAACCAAACACATGTCACACTGGCATTTCACCATCTATTATCTCCCCTTTGTTAAGATTAAAGCAGCTCAGGTTGCACGGGGGATTAGGCTGGTTGGGACTTTGTAATTGCTGGGAATGGGTCACCCACAGAGTGCGTGTGTGTATATGTGTGTGTGTTGGGGTCAAGCATAGGGGGCAGGGATTACATGGCCCACGATGTACATGTCCTGTTGTGTGCTTTGTCAGTTCCTGTGAATTGTCAGACTCCACTAAAAGCCTGCTCGTAAATGTCCTTAATCTAATGCAGAATAGCTCAGGCCTTTAGAGCAAATGTTTATGTGCCATTCATATCAAAGCCTGGATGTCCTTTAGTTTGCATGCGGTACATATCTTAATATCCATTTACCCTGTACTGTCTGAACTACTACACTAAATACGTTATATGTAGGTCATTTAATGGACACATACATGGCTGAGAGCTTTTGCATTTGGAGCCCCACCCCCACAAACCCCCCCTACATGGTCTGTACCAGAGGGAACAGGCGGGAAATTGAGGTTGTTAACATGATGCTAATAATGTCGTGCTATTTGCTTTGAGCAGAGACACAAAATACAAACAGTGCTAAATAACATCAGATCCATGCATTTCCTAGTGATTATCCCAGTCGCTGCCATGAAACGAGGTATCAGTGCCAGTTGACTGAGTCTGGTCACTGACCCCGCTGTCACATTGTGAGCAAGCCCATCAACAGGTTCATTGATTTCCTAAAACACAGAGTGACCTCAAAACCCGGCCTGAACTCTTCATGGTGATGTGGTGGTGTTGTGGGCTGGGGAACAGCCTGAATGATGCATCGTGTAATAGAGTTCTTATGACTGCCATGTTAGCAAACAGTTGCTCAACAGATCCACCTAGCACAGATAATATATGGTAATATATTAATATATGTTCGTATTCACCTTCCTTTTAGC
>JBBMOC010000158.1:373236-423443 GCA_037975185.1 Centropyge bicolor | reverse complement strand
GCTGCCATGAAACGAGGTATCAGTGCCAGTTGACTGAGTCTGGTCACTGACCCCGCTGTCACATTGTGAGCAAGCCCATCAACAGGTTCATTGATTTCCTAAAACACAGAGTGACCTCAAAACCCGGCCTGAACTCTTCATGGTGATGTGGTGGTGTTGTGGGCTGGGGAACAGCCTGAATGATGCATCGTGTAATAGAGTTCTTATGACTGCCATGTTAGCAAACAGTTGCTCAACAGATCCACCTAGCACAGATAATATATGGTAATATATTAATATATGTTCGTATTCACCTTCCTTTTAGCTCCGCTTTGGTCGCCAGCATCTCTTGAAATAAACTCTGTGTCTTTAGCAGCTAAATGCTCCACTGTCTTCACAGCTCCTCTCTAAGTGTCTGTCTGCTGTTTGATGCTGGGCAGGTAGTGTTCAGTGGGTTTGTTAGAGCTTCTTCCTCTGAAAGCAGCTGCATGGAAGCACGGCTGATGAGAGTGCAGTTGCAGCATAGTGAACCAAAACAATAAGATAAAAGAAGTTAAAAGGCTCTGTAAGGCTGCAGAATTGGGTGGTAATTTTCTGTTTGAATGACCCCTTTCAGATTACATATAGACATTTGATCAACATTGGTGAGTGCAGCTTTAAGTGTCAGTTAATGCTGTATACTGACTTTAAGATAAGAGATAAGATAAAGTAAGTTCACAACTTACAATTTATGTTTTTTTTTAGAATGTGAAGATATGGTGACTTTTGCTGTGAGCTATTCAAACTGCTGCATAGATTAATCTCTTGCACATTTTCAAATTAGTCGCAAGCAATGAAGACTTAAAGTAAGACTAGTAAAATAAGACATTGATATTTACCATCATGCATTCTGATCTGATTTAAAGGGCCCCCATATAAGCTGGATTTGTTTTTAGTTGCAATTAAGAAGGCTTTTTTTTTTAGCAACACAGTTCACTCTACAGTAACAGTTTTTGTTACAGGTTATTTAATTTTCACCAGTTGCCTCTGTAGTCCAGAATGCCATGCAGCAACAGCTTGTATCTATACATTTGGTTTTTAAGCCTGGCTGCCTTGTGTGTTCATGTTGTTGTGGAAGCCATCTTTAAAGCAATTTCTTTATATGATTATCCTAATGTAAAATAATGCACATTCTCTAGCCTTTCAATTATCAAGATTACCTTGATTTTAACACAGACAGGATTCAAATGAGTTATTATTAGTTACTTCTACTTGTACAAAATATACTGTAGTAAAGGATCAGTGACAGCAATCAACATATGGAATCAACTACATTGTAAGAAGTCAATGATTAAAAACACAAAACTGAAATTAGCATTATACCATTTGTCATCATATATGATATTTTAATGATACAGTGATGGCTGAAGTTTCAGTACTGTAAACAATGAGACATTTAACTCGTTCTCTTTACTCTCAGCAACATCAAATAGATGAGGGCAATTTCATGTGCTACTTTATAACTTTATATGTGATATTTTACAATGTCATTTTGGGCCATTCATGAAAGTTTTACTGTAAGTTTCCTCACATAAAAAACACCATTTCTCCCAGATGGCTGAAACAGCTATGGTCATTTCTGAGGTGCCTCTAGTAGTACATTTAACCTGTAGTACTACTGCAGACTTTAGAAGAAAATTTATTCAGGTGAAAAGCAGCAGTGCAACACAAAATCAGATTTCTTCTTGATATTAATTTGAAGTATGATTTATGTTGTAGTATTTAATGACACATTAAGTCTGTGGTGTACACACGACTACATGTTCCCAGAAAATATCATAGGTTAAAAGTGTTTCTTACTCTAAACTACTCATGGTAAACAGTCACATTGAAGAGCGGAGTAGTTTGTTTTTGTAGTTTTAAATTTACCTATAGTTACAGTTTTGTTTATTGTGAGCTGTAAAACAAAAACTACGGGACCAGTTTAATAAGAAAGTGATGCACTATGGCACTAATGAATCTTAATGGCAGAGTGAACTAAATCTAGGGGTTAAAAAGTGAAAGTAAAGGCCGATAAAATCACCATAATTCAAGACAGGCAAGAAACACAATTGCAAAAAAATCTGTAAAAATTTCTGTACAAATATCAAATTATCTATCGAACTTGTTGGTAACTTCCAGCCCGATTCCAAGATATTTATACTCTGACACCCTCAGTACTATGTCCATTCATATGCACACCATTGTCCACAATATCTCTGGCTCTAGAGATTTGCATATATTAAGTCTTGTTTGCATTCAGGATTAATTTCAAATTAAAAAGTGCATCTTGCAATTCAATTTGTCAAAGGCTTTGTAGCATATCAGTAGTATGTGTGTGTGCAGTATTGGCGTAAGACTAATACAGAACTGAGTCATCCACATAAAGATGGGTTACAATTGTTATAGAGCATTTGATATTTACACATGGAACTCCCTCATCCTGTAAAATACTCCTTTAAGATCCATTTAACTGGAGGCCTGTACAAGTCTGTAAAGGTATCCAGTTCATATTAGATGCCACAGGGTAGGTCTATCAACAAGGTTGCAAGGCTCATCTCATGAAAAATGTTAATGGCTGCGATCTGTGTCTGGTTACATTTACCTGAGGAAAACACTGCAACTGTGGTTCTCAGAAAGGAGCCAACAGTAATTGCATTGCTTTTTTTCCCCCTCATTTACCACAGGAGTCAGTAATGTCAGGAACAAAGAAGACATGAAAATATAGTTCAGATAACCTTGCCCTGCTACCAATTGGTTCAGTTTCCATTTTTATCTAGTGCTATGTATCTGTAAAACATTGGTTTTTGCCTTATAAAACTGACAAATTTGACTCTTTTATTCTGATTTTACAACTGTAAGGTCATGTTAATTTAGTCACAGAAGCAAAAACCAGTTCAGGTCATTAAAATCAAATGTGTCAAACCTGGGAAATAACTACGAAATCTGAGATGGCATTCCTCTACCTGAAAATGATCATGTGACGATTGCAGGAATGTTGGCACGGTTAGATCGAGGGAAGGAACTTTTTGTTCTCTCAAAAAATGTCATGAGACCATGCTGCTGAAAATAATGTGGACCCATGAGAGTTGCAGGTCTTTGCTTTAGGACTTTTGCACTGCCCCCCCTAGCCTACTGAACCCTTGCCTTATTGAACCTGGTGTTTTTTAAAGAAAGGACCGATGCATTGCTTTAGAATTCTTTGTTGCATTTTGAAGCATCAGAGAGCTGGATGATGATGATAAGAGTCTTGATCACAGCAGGAGTGTTGAGAACAGAGTGAGAATGCTGTGTGATGGCCTGTGGAACTGCCCTTCATACACAGAGATCATCGCTCCTGTCTGTGTGTGTCCAATACCTGTGTATATTGATGTGTTTATATTATTGATCTCCACTTTGTAGCAAAGGGTCTGGGTGGATGACGAGCGGACTACCTGGACACAATGAATGCTGAATAGCTAACAAAGCTGGTGCAGTGCTCAGCAAACAGGAGCTGGCCCAGCATGTACCTTATTAAATTCTGTTTATCAGGATCAGCATTTATTCACTTCAAAGATCTGTTTTTACCTGAAGTTCTGAATGACACACTTGCTGAGCAGTGTAACACTGACTTTTTCTGTTAACAATCAGAAAAGAATCAATTACTGCTCTTCATTATTTCTATGAAATTGACCAGTCAAATGTGTCATATGTGTGACATGCTGTTGCTTCTCGGTCTCTTAGATTTCTTATTATTAATAATAAACAATGGCCGTCAGCAGTCAGAATACAGAAACAGATTTACTACAGCTCTGTGGCTGTATGTCCATGTGAGAGACGTGATCAAAAGCAATGAATATTTCCATGAATAAACCAGTAAATAGCAAGTAGCGTCTCCCTCCTACCTTGCCTTGGCAGCAGTGCCTCATCTGTAACAGGACTTTAATGTGATGTAATGTGCCCTTTGACAGCTGTATTTGAGGTCACCGGTTCATGTGCAAAGATAAATGTCAACAGCTCATAGCATTTCAACATTTGACTTTGCTGTTTCAACCAAACAACCAAAGTAAATGTCCTATTTTTATTGGGGGGACATAGGCTGTCTGCTGACTACTGCCTTATTAACTTATGTTATTTGCACTGTGTTTTACATTAATACTGGATCTTTACATGGTAAATTAACAACTCCAGCTGACCTAAATGAGACTGCTGGCTAGTTAGCTCGCGGTTCAGGTTAACTAGCTGACCCATCTTAAACTGCAGTTCAGTGTCTTGTGAAGTTGAGACTATAGTTAATGAGAACAGAATGTAAATACTGTACGGATCAAAATCCACATGCCAGCAATCTCTAGGTATCTGGTTTACCTTAGATGTTGTAGTAAGACCCAAAGTCTGAAATAGTTGGACTTCATAGGCATTAATTGAAGTTAATGCTAAATTGTATACTTAATGTATGTTTCTTCATGATCTTAATGTAGTCTAGTGTAGTATAGTTTGAGTCAGTCGTACTTTCCTGGTGCCATAAATACTCGATAGGGAGACATATCTGAGTAGTTTTTTTAATGATTTGCATCTTCAGTAGAAATCATTCATTCATGTTTCTCATCAGTTGATAGAATTTGTAAGACATTGAACTTGTTGAACTCTTAAGGACTTTGAAAAATGCAGTAGTTTACATCAATGTAAAACAACAGAGAAAAAGTTAACACCTCAACGAGTCATTGTCACCCAGTGCAAGACCAGGCTGACATCCAGTGTCCAACAGTGTATGGAGAAACTCAATCCCAGTACAAAACTACTCTGAATGTAGCAGGAAAAGGTTTACTCCAGCAGCTAAGTGTATGGTCGAGAATGAGTGGAAAAGTGCTGCCTCAGCGTTTAAACAGCAGATATACCATGTCTGTCTGAAGTCAGAGCAAGGAGCACTGACTCGTCATGACTTAATACCCACAGTTCTCACACTTCACCTACAGTCAATGTACTTTGGAGGATTCAGAAAGTTAAAAGTCTGCATCTCTGGGATTCAGTTGAAAAGTACTGGAATATTACATAATAAAACCTGGCAAGAAAAGACATAAAAAAAGAGATGCTACAAGGCAAACAGTGCACATACTACAAGTCCTGGCGTGGCAGTGGTGTGACGCTGTCAGCTGATCATCAGTTTGTCTGTCAGTCAGTCTCTCCTTCTGTCTCTCAGTACAATACCATGAATTCTTTCCAAGAGAGATTGTCCAAAAGTGATATGTAATACATTAGGGGTGTAACGATTCATTGATCTGGATCGATACATTGGTTAATCAACAATCCAATCAAATCAATGGAAACTCAAACCAACGATCAACATTGTCATCTTTAAGATACGCCTTTATTTTGAAATTCCGACCACATACCCGATTCACAGTTTCCGCCCAGCTGCGCCTTGTTCTGAAGTTTAGAGTTGGGACTTTACTGGCTGACTGCACTGTAATACACATTAAACTCGTTACCTGCCCGGTCGCCATGTCTGTCTCTTGCCCGTCCACTCCACGGGCTGATTCACACGGACGCACTCAGTCACTCACGTCCACTCACTGAGCTGCCTGAAACACGGTATTGACCTTCATGCTAGTGTTAGTTGCCTTGGATCCCACTGCCTGCTCAACACCTCTGACCGACTTCTTTCCACAAAAGCTTAAGCTTCATCATGAATTCATCGTAGGCCCCTGAATCGAATCGAAATCGAACTTTGTGATATTGGCGAATGTACCGTTGTCCAAAGAATCGACATAGTACTGTATGGTCATGAACCTGGTGATTGACACCCCCATAATATGAAAGCTGTGGGTCTTTACATGTGATCAGAGGACACTATAGCTACATTAGTTTGTTATGCACACCCAGACCTCTAGCTGTGTTTTTTTAAATTCATATTATATATTTTTTGATTTTAAAAATATCGTATGCAGACTTTGGACCACAGTGTTTCTAGCTTGTTCTCTAATAACACCCCATAATGACGGTGAAAAAAATGTTTAGGATTGCAACGTCTGAACCAGCGTTGTTGGGTGATGTGATAATGATGGGCACAGTGATTAGCACTGTCGCCTCACATCCTAATCCTTGGCTGGCTTCCTGCCTGGGGCTGGGCCTCTCTGCCTGGAGACTGCATCTTCTCCCTGTGCCTGCGGAGGCTCTTTCCGGGGGCTCCAGTTTCCCCTGCCATCAAAAACATTTATATTAGGTTAATTCTCCTGTCAGTGCCCTCGACCATGCCCTGGCTCAGAGCTGGACTTGATCCCTGGGCGCTGCACGTCGGTTGGCTGACCACTCCTCCTGATGAGTTAAATGCAGAGACCACATTTCATTTTGATGTCATGTGTGTATGTTTGTATGTTACGATAAAACCTGATGTACATTTATATATACTGTCAGATAGTATAGATTTATCAACCTTCACCACATCAGTGAGACCATTTTGGGCAAAGCTGCAAATGGCTAAGCAGGAATTCTTGTTTTTTTAATGATTTTTACTGGTTTATACTGGTCTACTAGTTTTTCTGGTAATTCTGTCTGTTTCTCATTTGATTATCCAGAATATTTACAGTATCATGATATATATCAAATGTATGGTCAGCTCCTACTCTCTACACAGAAATCTAATAGTAGAATTAATATTTAGTTTATATCAAATGTACAAATATGCAAACTCTAATCGGAAGGAAAAAGATGTTTCTGTGCCATTTTTGTGCCTTATTTTTTAAGTTTTCTGGGTTTGTCATAATCGTAACCCAGTTATGATGTTTACATACACCAAGCCAGAAACTGGGTTACTGACTGGCAGAGTTTCCCTCAAACTGAATATCTAAGAAGATGACTGAGTGACGGACTGGTAAGTGGATTGGGAAGACATACAGTACATTCTACACATATTGACTGTCACATATTGACTGTGACTGTCTGACTGACCGCCTGACTAACTCAGTAACTAAATTACACGGTGTCTCTGGTGTCTGCTCTATAATAAAGAGAATGATTCATGGCCATGTCATGTGGATCACAAAAAAGTTGCTGGAAAAGTTCACTCTTTAAAAACTTGTAGTCAAGTGTCTAAAGTCAAGGTGCAGCTTCTGCTACTCGTTTATGGTTTATTCATAATGAGACTTCACACTCCCAAGGACTGGGGACTGGACTATCTGACGGCTCTGTGAGTGTGTGAGTGTGTGTGTGTGTGTGTGTGTGTGTGTGTGTGTGTGTGTGTGTTTTTGTGTGTTTTTGTGTGTGTCTGAGGGAGAGACAGCGAGAGTGTGTGAGTTAAAACTGGACAGGCGGTGTGGATGCTGTTGGCTGCCTTCAGATGGCTGGTCTGTTCTGATGGAAAGGGGTGGCTGGGTTTGTACTTGTCTCTCTCTCTCTCTCTCTCACACACACACACACACACACACACACAAGCTGCTCGGTGGCTGACATTCTCATTTTTTTACCTCTAATTGGTCCTCTGGGAGTTGTCAGAGGTCTCAGTGGCTGTCTGCAAGGTGGCAACGCACACACACACACACACACACACACACACACACACACACACACACACACACACACACACACACAGAGCCATGTATCAGGAGAAGCAGGAGATGGAGGTGACAGAGGATGAGAGGCACTGTGATTGTCATCTGAAGGTCATGAACATTTATCACTGTTTTTAAAGACAAAAGGGGGGGGGGGGGGGTTGGAGAGGAAATATCATGTTGGCCTGTGCTGCTGCTCTGAACAGGGTGGGACTGCTGTATGAATCTTGACTGCTTTAATAACAGGCTCACTACTGTTTTGGCCGTATCAACTCATACAGGCCACCTAGTTATAATCCTGTTCAGTTGGAAAGGCCACAGGATTCTAGCTGCATTGTGTGGGCTTCAGCCTATAGTGTCTTGTATGTGATGTGTGGAGCTCTCCTGCAGCTGTGAGCGGGTGATTGCATTGCTAATTGTACAGCTTGAGTCTCAACATAACATAATTGAAAAGACTTGGTCGTTTCATTTCTGTGCTGTACTTGAACTTGAACTCAACGTTTCATCATAAGAACACTGTATTTTGCGGCAGCTCAATTTTTGCTTGCCTCATTGTTGCAGAAAGGCTCATTAGACATGTGTTTTGGACAGATGTCATTTAAAGTAGGTTGTAGAAATTGGACTGACTGTTCTGTTTTACACAGGCATCTGCTTGAAAGCTTCCTATACCAGATTAGACAAATGCATCACTCGCTTGGTTGCTTTGCCTGGAAAAATATGGCAGTCATTCTGGAATCCTTCATAGATGCCAGAGCAGCCCACCACCACTCATTACTTACCCCCCATGGCCCAAACCCCTTTACCCACCGCACCAATCCCAACCTCCTCTTCTGGTCTGACTACTGATGAAAAGAACAACAACTATGAAACAAACACGTAATAAATGTGAATTTGCTTTTACAACCTTTCTCATAGATGTGTCCGTCAGTAGGATTGCTCCTGTTGCTGTGCAGATGGCTATTCCTGTGGTGACATTTAGCACATTGAGTATAGATCCAGTATGAATGGAGACATGGACAGGCGCGTGTATCAGTGTTCCTATTCCAGCTTTACGTCCAGGGCAGAACTGGGAATACAGAGGCTTTTTTCCTCGCAGCCTGTCAGGGCTGTAGTCTATTCTCTGAGTGTATTGTGTAATTTTGTGTAGTGCTAAAAGAGAAATACAGGCTACCAGTACACAGTGCCTCTCATTCCACTTCTTCAAAGCTACACTCAAGCTTTCCCTACCACTTGTGCTCCACTCCTAACACTTACATTTATTTAGTATTGAGAATGAAGACATTTGTTTGCAGGCAGGATTTTAATGAGGACTTATGACAGCACATCTTCTTATTCATTTGAATGAGGCTGGTCCAGTGGTGGAAGTGGGGGCGCAAACACATAGAGCTCTGGCAACAAAGTGGTGGACTTTGTAACATGAACTCCATATTTCTACTGTTTGTCTTGTTATCATCATGACAAAAGGTAAAATCATTTCAGAAGTCATCATTTTTCAGAGTTGTTTGAACCATGAATTAGAAACTGTCCTGTATCACCTTTGAGCAAACCCATAATGCTTGACACCCCCACTCCTCAATGCGTTAGATGGGAAGACAGCTCAATCGTTGTTAGACACAAAGATGACGTCACGGCGGACTGGATCAAACATCACAGGAAGACTCCCATCATTTGCACAGCTGCTCTGAATGCCAGGTCGTGTCGGTTCTGTTCTGTCGTCTTGTGAAGGTCAAGGTTCATGAAGTTCAAGAGTCGTGCAACATAATTCAAGCAATACATTTTAAAATTAAACTTGATTTAAATCATCCTAATATTTACTTATTAAAAAGCAATAAAGCCTGTGTCCATGGCCAGAGAGATGGCTTAAACATGCCTTAGCTGGCCTTTCATCCCATAATCCCAGTGTGACAAATCCCTGTCGTATCAGTCCACTTGATTTACATTCAGTTACTGCAAATGCTGCATTTGTCCAGTAAAGACCTTTGAATCAATTGTGCTCAAGATGAACTATTGTCAGATTTAAATAACTGTCTAACTGAGATACATTGATATTTTTACAACAGCCTCTCAAAATGTTTAAAAGTTCCTCCAGATAAAATCATAGCAGAGTATAATCAGATCCTTTGGTGTATTTACTCCCATATCCAGCCTACAGACTGCAGTACTGTGCGTTATTGTTTGAACTGCATATTTTCCGCTAATCCTTAAAAACATCAAGGTGTTTTAGGTCAAAGGTCATGCATGTTAGTTTCTTCATTCTGACTCTACTTAACAAACATGCTGAATCAAAGGGTAAGTAATTACACTGTGATGGATTACCTAACTCCCTTCCAGGCTGTAGTAGTAAAAGTTGTTTTTCAGACCACAGTGAAATGAACTTGGCCTGGATGTGCAAAAGCAGTGGTACGGACCTTTACACCTGTAGTAACAGTTAAATTTTTCATTTTCATCGAAGACCTCTTCACTGTTTCATGATGGAAAAATATAGCAAAAGCATTTCACAGAAGCTCCATGTCAAGGCTTTTCCTTTCAGGCACTGCAGATGCTGGCATCTGTTGTTGGGCTGCTGAAAATTTAAAAAACAAACTCCCTGTACACAAACCACTGAGAGACTGGAAGGAGAAGCATGTCATAGGTGCCTGTGTTTGTCATGGGTGAGTTATACTGATGATCAAAAAGGACAGATTTGAAGATGAATTATCAGCAGACATGATCGTTGATTTGCTGTGATTTTGGTGCTGGCTTCTTGAAGGCCTGGACTGAGGCCAGGACAGCAGTGCTTTAACAGCTTTAAGAGCACACACACTCAGATACACGCTGGAATAACTAGGCAATGGGGGAAATCCCTTTCAACCAGAAAACTTGAAGGCCCCATTCCCTTTCGTTGCACAGTGTAGTGGTGAGGCTAGTTAAAAGGCGAGTGAAGGCGTGGAGCCACAATCAATCAGTCTCCTGTGTGTTTTCCACCTGATTCAATTAAAGCCTTTTCATAAAGGTGCCACTTTAATGGGACTGGTGCAGTAAAGGCAGAGAGACGCAGAGGAAACATTATAGAGGGCAAGATGGAGACAAGAAACAGGGAAAGAATAAGTAAGAATGCTTCGTGAAGAAATTATTTCATAACCTTAAATATGGCTCTGTTCAGTCAAATAATCTTGGTTTTCATTGTGATATAGGAGCTGCACTGCTTCGTCCATGCTGCTGAAGTCATGTTGTGACGGCTGATGGTTTGAAATCACTGTTGCATATCAGGGCTGCACCCTAGTGCTGAGAATGTGAACTGATGGTGGTGGATTACCCTTCAAATCAAGCTCTGCAAGGCCAGTGCACAATGAGCATAATTAGTTGATTAGTCACTTAGTCGTTTT
This sequence comes from Centropyge bicolor, assembly GCA_037975185.1. Classification (NCBI taxonomy): domain Eukaryota; kingdom Metazoa; phylum Chordata; class Actinopteri; family Pomacanthidae; genus Centropyge; species Centropyge bicolor. Next base: position 412,558 of record JBBMOC010000158.1, on the reverse strand, counting down.
AATCAGTCGGCTCATGATCCTGTCTGTTTTCCCTTGATTAGCAGCCTCACAGACACTCTCCCTCACTCTGCATTGTTCAAAAGCCTCTGCGTCCTGAAAGTGTGAACAAAGTGTTGCCATGCCATGTCAACAGAGTGTAATGGATTACATTTGTGTGGAGAGTAGCTCGTATAAAAAAAGACCATTATTTTTGCTTGTAGCAGCGAGACACTGACAGAGCTCTGTGTGGGAAGATGAAAGCACATTTCCTTTTAGTGTTGTAATTGCTTTGTAAGCATTCCTTCAGATCCTTTAATGTGAATGCATATAGATTTATTGATCCCGTGCAGCCTTTAAGTGCACAAAGGCAGTTTTTGGGAAGTGACTTTCAGTGGCTACAACAGTGGCTAAGTCAGTGGTCAGTCGGATCTTTGAGGGAAACGTTTATTTAAAGAGAGAGAGAGGGAGGAGATGTGCTTCCTCTGTGTAGTGACTTATGATGTAGAATATTTACATATACCTGTAACACTGGTGTAAAGCCATTATTTAATCCATACAGCTACATCGACTACAGCCTGCTCTCAGCAGTACTACAGCATGTTGTTTGCTTTGACCACACTGTGAATCTAGAGTACAGGAACCAGTAGATCGGAGGCTGTTGAAAACTGTGCACTCTTCAGCCTTGAGAAGAATCTTTTGCTTAACCAGGTGCTTCCTCACAGTAGAAGTATTCCCGCCGCTGGCCTTGCACTGCACGTCACAAATATTGCAGTGAGCGTAATCTGCATCACATTTTGAAAAGTGGAGCCGTACTTTCGAGCGCTTTCTATCAGCCTGCTGCTGACATCATCACGCTCTTGTGCGTGCCATGCTGTGTTCATGTCCGGCACCGACTCTTCCACTCCCTCACAGTCACAAGGATGCGTTCAGGTACCAAAACATGGTACTGTTTGGATCGGTACTCGGTAGTACTGACGGCATTCGGTCAGTACCTGTAAAAGCACTGAATTCGGTACCCATCCCTATCTGTGATGAAGAGTTGTTGTTAGCTCAGCTGTCACTTCCATGAATGATGAAGTCTGTTGAATGAAAGACAAATTAAATTTGATGATGTTCATCACATCATCACTGCCCTTGGTACTTTGCAGTGAAAGCTCTGTTCTCCTGGTGTCCTCGCTCTGGGTCAATTAATGTTCAAATACAGGAAGCACAGGACTTTCACCAAGGAGACCGCTGTTCATGACTTGTGCAAAAGGTTAATATTGACTTGTTATAGCATAAGTCTCTCAGTTGTCAACAGACATTTATTTACATCACAAAGTATTTGATGTCACGTAGCTAACATATATGTCTTATTTTAACCTCAACCACTGTCTTTTGCTGAACCTAACCAAGCAGTTTTGTTGACTAAAGTCTGAAGTCTAATCATACTCTGCTGGTTACTTAAGGTTGACCACATGTTTATCTCTGTTACCATGACGACAGAGGACACCTGACTAGCTAATATTCAGTATAGAAGCTCGTCTTACACCGATAGTTTTGGTTTAAGAAGCTTGCTCACTGTGTCACACAGCTTGCTAGGGAGCACCAAGGTTACTTTATCAGCTTAATTCAGTGTATAGACTCTATTCTGTAACAGGTTAGTGCTGCTCAGCTGTCTGCACACGCTAGCAGAAAGTGAGGTTCAGTTCCTGAGACATTAACTTCATCATTCCACGTTACATCAGTGAAAGTACATTCAATTGAGAATAATTCACTCGTCTCATTGTGTAAACACACATCTTGATAAAAGGCCTTTTCAAGCCTTAGCCTTCAGTAGTCATAGACAGAGAAGATTACATGCCACTTATCTTTTATATTTCTTTAACCTTTTCACTATCTTCTCTCTGGTTCCACTGATGCTTTGTGTCTGCTCTTACCACAGCCTCTCTGTGGTCTTTTCAGTGGATTTGGGCCTTTGTTGTGTTAATGTAAAATGATAGACTGACTCTATTGCTTTTGTTAAACATCTTTCTCCATGTGTTACTAATGACTGTACGGCTGGGCAGTGGCAGCATTGAGCGCATCTATGTGTCATCTTTTTTAAAATGCCAGCCGAAAATAAATCTTTGTTTATGGAGAGACAACCGTGGTAAATGGGAACATTCAATGTTGTCAGGGGGGGAAAAAAATCAAATTTGGCTTGGCTATGTGAATGTGTAAAAATGGTTGAATCCGTTTATGAGATTTAGAGAACTCTTTCGAGAATTGTGTTATCATGTGACTCCAGTGTTATCATGTGACTTCATCCAAGGTGCTTGGGCTGTTTGATTTATTGTAACTGTGATCGTAAAGCATAGAACATTTACATATAATGACTAAATCATAGTACGTTTACTATTTGTTATTCTATTAAACTACATATAGTGCACTGAATGCAAAGTTGTCACGTAGTGCTGTTTCTTAAATAACTATCTTCTTTTTTACTCCTTAGTCTTGGTCGTATGCATGCACCAAAATAAGAAGTATAAAATTTTAAACAAATATTTATAATTATGTTTTACCAATAAGTCTCCCTGTATCTGTTCCCATTTTAATTTGTTGTTGAATCTGAATGTTCCTACCCAATGTTTTTTTCAGTATAATTTACAACAGAGGAATAATGCATAATGTAGAACATTTGTTCCATCAGTACACCAACATATCATACTCACCACAAAAAGGTTTTCTCTTCACAGAAATACCTTTTCATTCTAGTTGCTTTCGTTTTGCAGTGTTTTGATTGCTGTTACACTGCCATCAATTTAACTGAACACTTCCTGCAGGGGTATTTCACATTTAAAGGCTACTTAAAGGGCTAATTCAATAGTTCCTTGTTGGCTTTTCATTGGAAGCTTATTTAACAGTGATTGAAAAACAGCAAATGAGTAAAATCCATTAGGCCTACATGGTGAATAAGAGCCATATTTGAAGGCATGAAAGTGTTCTCACATTGTCTTATACCTCAGGATGACCCACTGAACGAGTATATATACTGCATGCACAAGAATAATATCACTCTCTAAGCATTCTTACCTTTCTCAATATATAGTCAATGTAAACTAAGTCATTGCAGAATATGGGCCCTATTTCAAGTTAACGTAACTTAAATTTCAATTTTTTTGTGTAGGTGAAAGTCCAATGAATCTTCAGCCGAATGTATAATGAGCTACTCTTATCACATCTGCAGTTGTTATGGCATTAGTGCCAGTAGTCTTCCTTAAATTGACATGCATGAGAAAAAGGGCTGCATTTCACTGATCACACACAAATTCCTCCTGTGTTGTCAGGCTGGTGCAGTCGTCTTAAAATGCATCAGATATGAGTTACAAAAGCTTCGTCAATCCAATGAGCTACCACTAAGATAACTGTGCTGCAACTATATCTGGTGATTACACTTTACCACAAACTGATTTACACACATGTGATCAGTGAGATGAAAACTCTGCACTCGTACATTAAATGAAATCTATACTCTGCCCTCACAATGCAGTCTGACTAAATGTGGACCTCAGCTCACTGCTGTTTCTCTTCTGCTTCTCTTACAGCTCCTGTTCGCCAATCAGTCAGAACCTGACAGACGATGACTGATAGACTCATCTCCCAATTCAAGGTGATCCAGCTGGGAAGATAAAACATTTGTGAGCTGTGCATCCTTCACGTCCTGCAGAAAGATGAGGACTATCTTGCTGGACCTCGTATGTGTTCTGTGTCTGGGCCTGTCGCTGCACGCTCTGTCTCTGAGCGGACGGAGGCTCCACACAGTAGATGGAGAGGGAACCGAGGCGACAGTCAGAGGAGAGAAGCTGCTCAGAAGAGTGAGACGAGGCTGGATGTGGAACCAGTTTTTCCTGCAGGAGGAGTACACAGGCAGTGACTACCAGTACATTGGCAAGGTAAGAGCTGAGCCACTGCCTCCCAGGTTCTGTTCTCAGTGAACGTTGAAATAGTCCGATGTGGCATTACATAAAATTCCCTTGATGAGTTGGACTCATCAGCCATGTTTGTTCTTCTTTTCTAAATTGCAGGCTTTATTAATATGAATTTATGCTAAAGTGAATCACTCTACACATTTTGCCCATGACTTGAATCACTGCTCATGATCATTGCTAAACGAGAAACATCTAAGCCTCTAACACATAGTTTACACATGAGGATTTACACACAGTATTTTAATTAACAGTAGATACAAAGTGTTGCCCGTGGTGACAAGCACAGAGTGCCACTCAACTCTTTAGAGTCTGGTGTGCTGTGTTGGTTTGATGCCCAAAACCAACACACCGTGTTTACTCAATTCTCAGTGATCTCATCAGCCCTGCTTCCAGCAGCAGCAGCAGGCAGCTGTTTATAGGAAGAACGTCCTGATGTCCCCACTGTTCGCCAGGTGCCCACCACCCAGTGACTGCACTGGCTGGTAAAGATAGTGAGGCATGTAGTGGCTACAGTCAGATAGTTGTCTCTTCATTTAGCTCTGGTTCTCTCCCAAACCAGAGCTAAATGAAGAATGAATATTGACCAGAGTTAAGACCCCAAATCAATGCTATTGAATCTGCTGGATGTTTCAATAGACTGAAACTGTATTAGCTTCATACAGCCATATATGTGTCAAATGTCTGTAGTGATCAGCCTGTTGTGAAGTTCTGCACAGAAATGATTAAAAAAAAAGAATAACACAGCCTTAAAGCCACAAGGTGTAAAGTTTGAAGATTTTCAACTTTGGCTGCCTTTTAAACAAAAACGCCTGCTGATACACTCTTTTTTTTACTTAACTTACTTATACCAGCAAAGTAATTCAAAATGTGCTCTAATTCTAATTCTACACACAGGCCCTTAACTGCAGCTCACAATGGCAGCACAGAGAACACTGAACACGTAGTACAGCAGAACTGTAGAGCGTGTATTTTAGGCATCAGAGCTCTGTGGCCACCGTGGAGCAGTGAAAGCACCACGGCTACAGCTCCGTTTCTTCGCACTGTCACAATAATGGAATATCTAAAATTGTTGCAGTGTGATATTTCTGCTCTTCCAAACTGTAAAGATGATGATGGTGTGCTTGTGGCCCAACAGCCGCGCTCTGCAGTACACACTGAAGACAGCGAGGCAGAGCGGCTGACAGGGAGAAAACGCTTGGCACAGAGAGAGAATATGCAATGTGAATATATCAGGAGGGTGTAGAGTCTTCTCACCTCGCAGGTAGAGACGTCTGTACATGTGTAATGACGCCGGTGGTGGGTGTCATGTCAGCACCATTCACTTTATATCTCTTACCTAAGCTCTTTCTCTCTCCTCATCCACTCTGTGTTATATACACTGTGCTATACGTTGTACTGAAGGTGTTACATAATTCAACACTTTTCCACCTTTTAAATAATAATCTACTTACATTGTTTCTGTCTCAGTATGTTCCTTTGCTATTTGTGCTCGTGCTGCAGAACACCATCTGAAAGCCAGAAACACATTTTCATTCATTTATATTATTTAAAAAGAAAAATTCTCCCAAATGCATATCATCATCGTATACACATCCTTATAACAGCTGAAACACCAGGGGACATTTTTGTTGTTTACACACTGTGGGAACTTAAAAACTTGTGACTTTTGGGGACCTATATTTTTGGTGGTATTGTCTTCCTTCCTTCTCTCCTTTAAAAAAGCAGAAGCTACTTTACAATTTTTATACACTGTTTGGTGGGCCTGTGAGCTGTTTCAAAATGGTGGTTACTGTTGTTGTGTCTGTTGTAATCATGATGCTAAAGCTGCTGGACAGCACTGATGGCAGCCCTGTGTCTGTGCCACCTCCTGAGTACTGCCCAAGTTTAATTCAGTGAACTCATCTGCGAAGTGAAGACAGTGGAAACAAAAGGAGAAAATGTGACAATGCCTACACGTTACATTATGTTTCATTATGTTTCATTATGTTACGTTTCCTGAAGTTAAAAAGGGCTAAACGAGGGTGATGTCACACAGCTTCTGCATCTCTGGCTGAGGCCTCATGAACATACAAATGGTCCGAACGTTGAAACAAGGCCAGCATGGTGGAACTGGAAATTTACACAAGAGACTACATGACTCTCATCTGAAGTTCCCTTTAGTAGCTCTTCTGGAGCTCTGAGAGAAATACCACTACTAGAACACAATTATAATACTACTACTCTAGTATAAGAAAATAATTTTTGTTTGTTTGTTTCATTCGCAAGTAAAGCCCTTAGTGAAGCTGTGCTCAGAACGTGCTGTTTGCTGATACATTCTTGCACTTGGAACAAGGTGTATAATGCTCACTTACCTTGTGGAGATAGTAGTGAGGTTATGTGGGGATCCTCCATCTAACTGCTCGCTCTGTCTAATGTGAAGAGGAGTTTCTCACTCGTAGGCCTATTAGTGAAGTTAGCACACAGTGCAGCCTGACGATAGTTGGAGCTGTGCTGTTTGATCAGCAGCCAGATGCCGGGAGGTATTGTGCTGCTCTGTATGAAGCCTCCTGTCTGACAGCACAAAACAAAGTCAGCTTTGAAACAAACAGGAGTTTGCCATGATTGAGGTAAACAGAGAAGCGAGACAGAGTCAGCAGACTTTTCCTCCCTGCTGGGGTTTTGCCTTCACTGCAGGGGGTCTGCTGGGTGCTTCAGATATGCTGCCGTGGCAACAATATGGTTTAGAGGCAGATTAGCTGGGACAGGGCTGCATTCAGCAGAGGTAACAATATGGTTAGGCTAACATTAATCACATGTTATTGCCCCTCATACCACTTAGTGCAGACATTTAAAAATGATCTAACACAGAACATTTATCCAGTCCACATCCAGTTTATTCACACACAGTTTCACAGCAAGCATTAGCTTCAGATGCACTCTGCTTGACATTCAGCCTTTTCCATGTCAGAACAGCAAACAACAAATCAACTGTAGACCTGAACTGAGTTCATTGTACTCCCACCCAGCTCCATGTCAGGGAGCCAGAACCCAGGAGGATTCACACAACACGTCAAGAACTGAACACGGGGACGTTTGGGTCAGTGTGTGGTGACTTCATGCTGGTCATCAAAAACCTAACGATAACTCTGGTCTGTTACAAATGGGTGTTATTTTTGTAGCTTTATCAATATTTCCAATGAGTAATAATTATATCATACTCATCAGAGATCCAGTAACACAGCAATTAGAGAGAAGTGAGACAATCAGACAGGTTTGAAACAGAAGGCCATGTTACATCCATCACAGTTTACAGACTGACTTCCTGTGCTGCCAGCTTGTGTTTTATAATCAAACTACAGTATTTAATGATATCATTGTCTTTTATATCTGTCCAAAAGTCAAGTTTACATCCCACAGCCCTCAGACAGATATTGATTTTGCTCCTTGTCTTTAGATGCTTGGATGTGTTTGATGGTGTCTAATGCATCATTCATGTCTCTGTCTGTCTGTTTAAAGATATTTTTGCTCTGTCCTTTCCACAAAGAGAGCCTCCCTTGATTTTATTGTCAACTATGGTGACAGTAGCAGTAAAGACTATTATGTGTCTGTCTGTACTTCTTTTTTAACCACAGCACAAAAACAATATGTTTGTTCTTCACTACACAAAGACTACACAAAAATGACAACAACATAATCTACGTGCGTGTCACACCAGGATCTGTGAATCTCACCAGCGCAGTGAGGCCCAGGGCAGAGTTTCTCAATAAAACTTAGAAATAGCAACGAGCAGAATCTTAATAAATGTGATGCTGCTAAGAGCATGGAGATGATTATGGAAACTGTGAGAGACAGCAGTATGGTGGAAATATGGTGGAGACAGTGATCCGGGACACATGAGGACTCCAGAAAGTCGACCGTGCTCGGAGAAGGCGCGGTGGTGAGATGTCCGCAGGCTTCGTCAGCTCGTGTTAGGTGAAAGCGTGGAGGTGTTGCAGCCCCGCAGACTGACAGATCAAATCAGACTGAACACTGCTGGAGAGAAAAGGCAGCACGGATCAAAATGAGAGAGTGGGGGAGAGAGGGACAGAAGGGCTGGGGGGGAGGGGTTAATGTGGAGAATACACAGAGAAGAGGTGTTGTTTAAAGAAAACTTGAGAAGAGGAGGACAGGTAGAACAAAAGAACAACAGGAAAGAAACGAGGGAACAAGAAGTCAGCAATGAGAAGAGAAGACGTGAGGGGCAGCGCAAAGAGAGAGCTTCCTGACAGGTAGGAAGTGAAAAGGTGAAACACTGCGCGTCGACTCGAGCAAGAAAAGTAAAGATATAAGCTGAGTTTCCATTCACACCCAGATAGAAACAGCAACATTTAGTAGAGCTGTCCTACTGTTCCTGTTGCTGGAAGCAGAGTATGTGATACAGAAATGATTCAGTAAATACTAATGATATGTGATGTCTCATTGTTAAATAAGTTTGCACAATATTTAAAGAGGCGCTATGTAAAATATCAGACCAGCATGACTTTGAATAGGGGGTGAGCTGTGGGGCAGGCCATAAGGATAACATAGACTGTAGAGCATCAGAATATAGAGCAGGATTTAGTACATTTCTCATCTGAGTAACTGTTGAATGTTTTTATGAATAGGAAGAAAGCACAATAAGGTACTGCGTGTGTTTGACTTTGACATTGTCCTTAATGCTCTTGAAAATGATTGTGTTGAATTCTGATACAGTTTCCATGCGACACTAACCCTGCGTTTGTGCTGCATTATCACTGCATCTGTTCAACAATCTGTTCAACAGTTAGTTCCTTTGGCTCATGGGTGAAGGAAAGAATGTGGAGTTCTCACAATAATCCCTCTTAAAGGTGGAGAAAAAAAGCTGAAAAAAGGAAACGTCGTGGCTCAAAATGTTTTCATGACATGTGTCTGAAGACAGAAGAGATGAGCTGTATGTTTGACTGAGCCACACAGGCAGAGCACACAGCATCTGTTTCTGTTGTTGTGTGCCCTCAGTGACAATCCTTCTTGTTCATACACCAGAACACGGCAGATGAAGTTTGAGCCGTCCCTCCACATTTGCAGCGTTGCCTTTTATGTGTGTGTGTGTGTTGTGCTTATCAGCAGTGAGCCAGGAAGTGGTGCAATTGTGGAAGAGTTTAATTATCCCTCAGTCTCATCAGAGCTGTGCAAAATTGTGTTTAGAGTGGTCGAGTTGTTCCCATAACCATCCATCATCCTACAGCATGTCCCACCTAACCAGGGACTAAAGGTTTATTAAAATCATCATTCTCCACCACAGGAATCATTTAATTCAGTTTAGTGTAGCCTTCCAGTATTTGTTTGATAAATGCAATTATAGCACTCCATTTATGTAGGATTTTAATGCATTTTTAGCCACTGTTGCTAAAATCTGCTGTAATTTCTGTCGTTCATTTTTCAACCATCTTTCTTCATTTATAGGGAAACTATGAATTTTAAGATAATCCTACATTTTTCAAATTACAGTCACCAGGGATATCTCAGGGCCTGGACACACACACACACACATTTATAAGAGAAATTGTGCATTACAAATTGTGTGTGTCACTTTAAAAGAAGTAGTTGTTGACAAGACAAGTATGGTCAAACCAAAGAAACTGAATTGCAGTGCAGTGTTTTTGGTGTTTGACTAATACTGAGGACTACATGTCACAATATCCCAGACTGGCAGGTCTCTTAATTTTCACGTTCTATTTTTAATCTTTGTCTCAGGAGATTTAATGGAATTGCAATACCAAATTGCTGCAGTGAAATATCAGTAGAATGGGGAGTAGTAGAGATAAAGAGGATGTTGAAACAGCAGTGAGTTTGTCTTTGGTCAACCATTGTGTTTACTGGATTAAACATGGAGACATTTTTTTGCTTATACATTAATTTTGTAATTTGTGAACAGAACATTTAGTTTTTACCTCTTACAAACATTAGTTTTGCTTTGGAGGAAGAAAAACCTGTGTTAGACAGTTTTCACCAACAGAATCAAAACCAACTCACTGTCAATGTTGAACTAAACAGTAGCAGTGAAAGGCAGGTGAAAAAGCAAAACTGAATGAACGGCACAGTTGTTGGAAGCAGCATTCTTCCTGAGCAGAGCTGAATTTAGCTAAATTTCAAAGGCTCTCTGCATTGTAATAACATCAATAGCTTAAGCAGAACTTGGACTTTTTTTTTCTTTTTTGGTTCAGAGGAACAGGACTTCTGTGGGAACAGAGATATTAAGTTGAAAGGAAAATCCTCTCATTGACAACCCAGCAAAACTCCAACAGGCCAAGTCTGCAGATTTAGTTTTTTTTCTCTTTTTTTGTGAAGAGAAAGAAGAAGACTCATGTTTTCCATCAAGGCTCATTGGTAGGAGAGTGAGTTGTGAAGGACAGAACGCTCAGAAGCTGGCCTAGTCATTTAGTTATTGGTTATGATAACAGCTCAGGTCTCTTTTTAACACACACTACAAACTTCAAATTCTTTAATTTGTAAAGTCACTGAATGAATGGAAGTGTATTCAGGTTCTTTTACTGCAGGAGTGAATGATGATCTTTTGATGATTTGTATGAGTGACATGATTCTGCTCACAACGTTTACAACTATTACTGGGCCAGTTACAGCTCCACTGTTTGCCCTGTACTCTAACATACCTGTACAGCAGTACTGTTTCACCTGATCTCAGGAGCTTCTGGTTGATAGAAGCTACAGCTGCACACATATAATGTAGATGATGGTTGAGTAATGGAGGGGAATCAGCGACCAGGCTAACTGATGTCACAACTTTAGTCTCCAGTATTAGTACACTACTGGTTACAGTGATAATAAATAAATGTCTGTTCAGTCACTATCTATCACCAAATGAGGTAACAAAGGCCCACTGATGAAAGCTCAGTGCATTTTCACATCACCTCCTCATCACAACTATGTTTGAAGCAGTGTGCTGTTTTTCCAGCCACTGCCAGGTTACTATGTCCGAACAAATGAAAAAAGATCAGTGACTACAGACATAGACGTTTCAAAAAGCTGCACTTGCCACTTATCGCCATAGGTGCCGCCAAACGGAACAAAACTGATGTCTTCAAGATGGTTATTTCCTGCTATAACAGCATCATGTTTGTCTTTTTGTAGCTCTGCTTTCATATTTGTGCTGCGTATTCTCCAAGTTTTCCACTCTATAAGAAACAAACACAGACCATGGTAGCAGGAAGGCTTGGTCTGAACGTTGTTAGGGTGTGGGTTCCATACAGAAGGTAGGGTTTGCAGACTCTGCACCATTGTAGGAAGGGTGTCGCACAAAATGACTCCATGTCAACATATACTGTGCATCACATTCACACCTCTGGCTCTTAAATCTGTCACAGTCATGACCGTGCAGGCAAGTAGAGCACAAAATAAAAAGAAATAAAAATGAAAAGTAACACACACAAAAAACCACCATATGTATTCCTGTGTGTAACTCAGTCCAATGGCATTCAGTTTAAGACAGTATGAAGAAATTCAGTTTTCAGTTCTTTATGTCATCAGATCATAACCTTGATACACATAACAGGTGGAAAACACTGCATCAGTTTGGTTTGGATCAGCTGTTTTATAAAACTGAAAATATTAGACTCTCACATAAATCTATCCAAAGTCAGTGCTCAGTCAGTGTAAGTAGCTCACACCTTCCACAGGTAGTGGGAAAAGTAGCAGTTATAATGGCTCACACACACACACACACACACACACACACACACACACACACACACACACACGTATAATCAAAGGCTTCACCCTAACACCTGGCCTGAAGGAGTGAAGCAGGGATGAAGGGATGAAAGGTGAACAGCAAGCCACTTGAGGTCGAGAGATACAGACAAAGACAAGAGGCGAGAGAGAGCGAGCAGGGTTATTGCTGCAGGTATCAGAGTAAAAGCAGCAGACCACACAGCAGAGCCCATAGATGTTTACTCCTTCAGGCACAACACAAACTCTGGCTTTCTGCTGCTCTCTCAGCTGGGCTTTGCCTTCAGAACATTCTTGTTTTGTTTCTCAGTCTTCAGCTGACTCTTGCTCCTTCTTTTGTGTTTCTGTCTTTGCTCTTATTTGCTTCTGTCTTATATAAACCTGTCACCATCATCTGTTGGCCTGTCCATCTTCTTTTTGCTGCATCCATGCACCACCAATGAGCTCTTTCCATACACGAGACAGAGGGAAACTACACTGGACAGTTTGAATATAAACAGACTGAAGTAACCCTGACAAGGCTAAAACACCATGTCTGCTTCTTCCTTTTAACACTACTACTGTAACAGAGATGGATAATTACATGTGCTTCACTGGCACAGGACATTTAAAATGTCCACAGGTACTCTTCATGCATGTATTATCTCACTGCCATGATTAGTTTCAGTCCACTATAGAAGGCCTTCACACTGTTCAGAGTAACATGTGTAATCAGTTAGAATGTGACATATAGTACAGGTTAGTGTTTAATTCAACACATCCAACAAGTCTTTCAAACAAAACAACTATATACTTAATTAGACATGGCCTTCCAAACCGACTCATACGAGTGCTCTCCAATCTGACCACCCAAGAATAAGGCTTTTAATATTGCATTATGTTATTGTCCACAAATTCCTTTAAAAAGACCAAAAGCATCAATGTGTTACCCTCAACACTCTCTGACTTCCCCACTCTTTGTGTCCCAGGCGAAGCCCAGTGGTTCCTACTGAAAACAAATCTTTAAAAATGCCAGAGAAATGTATGATTTGAAAAAAGGGTAATTTCCAGAAACAGCTGTAATTTTAACATTAGTGAAACAGGAGGAAATAGTGTATTTGTTGGGGACTATTTTCAGTGGTGAATTAATGCACATTTGGTCAAAATAAACTACAGTTTGTGTTCCTGGCAACAAAAGTACATGTCACCAGTGCAACAGTGAGGCTCATTGATGTGTTTTTCAGTTGTTCTGAGAGCAATCATTCTAACAGACAGACAGACAGACAGAGTACTTTATTAATCCCTTTGGGAGGTTCCCTCTGGGAAATTGGCAAGTATCCTAATATTCCTGTGACATGGGGGGGAAAAAAACGTTATTATTAATTATTATCATTTGTTATTAACATTTGGTGTTTCAGGAACCATTGAAGCAAACAGGCACAACCAGCTATTATATCCATAATGAAAGGCACTGCCATTACTTTAAAGACTGTGGTGGAAATTTACCTAAACAATATACTGTACCTGGAAAAGTGGGCTGTGTAACTGTCTGCAAAATACACTTTTTCTATGGTTGAAATGCTGTTGAAATGTGGTATGTTGAAACTTTACTTTCTGTTTTAGTCGTCTGTCAAAGCTGTCATTCAGAAGATGATACTTACATACTTTCATATGTGTCCATCTGCAGCTCCAGTCGGATCAGGATCATGGCAACGGATTAGTCAAGTACATTCTGTCTGGGGAGGGGGCTGGCACGGTCTTTGTCATTGATGAGAATAACGGTGACCTGCATGCCACTCGTCGCCTGGATCGTGAGGAGAAAGCTTTTTATATCCTTAAAGCCACAGTGGTCAACAAACGCACGGGTCAAAAGCTGGAGCCAGAGACCGAGTTCACCGTCAAACTGCACGACATCAACGATAACGAGCCTCAGTTCAGCAAAGAGGTGTACACCGGCAGTGTACCTGAGAGGTCTGACATCGGTAAGCACAGCTCTCACTGGACTTTGTCATTGCAGGAATTATTGTTCTAAACAATTAAAGCATTGTGGGGATTACCCAGATCTTGTGCTGTTTGTCAGTGACAGTCATTTCATTATGTGTCTCCCAGGTACATCAGTCATCCAGGTGACTGCTACAGATGCTGACGACAGTATGTACGGCAGCAGTGCCAAGCTGGTCTACAGCATCAGCCAGGGACACCCGTACTTCTCTGTGGACCCAAACACAGGTATGTTTGACGGAATCACCCTTTAAATCCACTTCCTTGTGTTGAGTTTAAGGCCTAACCAGTTCACATGAGAATGCATCTAACCGATCGATCCTTCTTTGAAAAATCTTGCTTCTGTGAATATGTGTAAATTATTGTTCTTCACTGGAAAGAGGCTTTTTTAAGAACTTGCTCAGATTCCTTTATTTCTCTGTTCTCTGTTTATTATTGATGTTTTTTAGTGTCAATGCAGTGGAAAAGTACAAGTGAAATAATTAGTGACTGAGAAGAGCATTTCTGAAAGTGAGAGCAGCCAGTTGGTGAGAGTTGTATTGATGGAATCAGTGCTGCAGAAATGTACATTAAACTGAATGTACAATTTGAACAATTAGAGAACCGCTAGTTTGCATTAAATCAGACTGACATGTTGGTAAATGTCAGAGCGTTCCTTTACACTAGGCTTAGCTTAGCAAAGCTGAACATGCCACAGACAGACAGACGTCTGTAGTGGACATACAGACATGAAACTGACATCAGCCTTTCCATCTGATTCTGGGTTAAGCAACAAATGAACATATCCTAAAATGCCAGATGTCAGACTGTTCCTTCAACTACTGTCATGACGAAGATGAAGAAAGAGAAAATTAAAACTCCAACCTATATTAAGCACATACTAGAAGCTGCTCTGTATCTCATTTACAGTTGAACTGATGACTTTCAATTCCACCTCTCTCTTAGCAGTGTCACTTTTGCATATCACTCCTCCATATTCACTTTATCAGATGAAATTTATCAGATTGTCTGTGTAGCAAATTTTCCACCTCTGAGTCAACAGCAGAATTTAAACAGGGTAAATGACAGTGTGTTTCCCAGGGGGAACACGATCCTCTTCTTTGTTGCATCTCTTTAAGTCAATACATCTGTTTTTCTTTGACATAAAAACTGGAAAGAACTAGAAGTTCATCTCTCAACCACCCACAAAAGAAGCAAGAGCAAAACACACCTGTTTAGCAAGTCTTTGTTTCCATTGAACAGACACAGCAGAGAGTTCTCTGGCTGTTCTAAGAGCTGCCAAAGTATTGAGACAAGATAAAATGAAGAGCAGAATTGAAAGAAAAGCTTGTGTTGTTTTTGTTCAGGCGTGATCCGGACAGCCCTGGGTCCTGGAGACATGGACCGGGAGCAGAGGGAGCACTACCAGGTGGTGATCGAAGCTAAAGACATGGCTGGACAGAGAGGAGGCCTCACTGGAACCACCATCGTTAACATCACCCTCACTGATGTCAATGACAACCCTCCTGGCTTCACTCAGAGTAAGACAACAGCACTGAAGCAGGACAAACACTGAGTCACACACACACATTCATCACAGCATTCAGAAACAGAAGATTTAACAGTGAACACTTACTCACCAATATCACAGTTTTCTAATGTCTGTAATTGACTGATTCAGCTCGGCTGTCACAGGGACAGAAACAGAACATCTGTCCTGCCACAAGCAACAAGACTGTTCACCTCTGCAGCTCAGTCTGACAGAGAACACTCAGGGCTGTCAGTGCTGGAGCCTAATGATAGTTTCTGATCTGTTTGCACTCAATCTGCTCACTTTGTAGTCTGCACATTTTGCATTATCTTGCACATCATTCCTACCTCTACAACAGCATTAGCACTCATAGGATCAGTGGTTTTTAGGTACTGATGCACTGGATGATGGTTTTTGACTGCACTGTGTTCCTTACATCTAAAAATGTAAGGAAAAGATTGTCTCAGTTAACATTTGCTGTTAACAACACTTGTTTCAAAGGAACGAGCAGAATGTGGAAACAGAAGTGACAGAATTACCACAGAGTTTATTTTTATCCACAAATCAATTGTCCCCTGAGGAATCAATAGGGTGGGGCATTTAAATGGCAGCTCATGCAACGTTATATTAAAAATGAGCGCTGGAACAGACAACAGGCCACATCTGAAAACATTTCATGTTTCACCTTTAATTTTGAAAAAAAAAAAAGATTTAATGAAATGTAAAGTTAACAATGTGCAGGCACTGATGGAAAAACTGGTTATTGAGTGAAGAGCAACTGTTGGTTTTAATGACATGCAGTGCATATGTCACGTACTTACTACTTATGTAAGTGGAGACACATCACTAAGAAAATTCGTCATTTTTCTTTGCCGATTTCATCGATTCAGAACTTTTTAGATTCTGACAGCTGCCGTCAGTTTCATGTCATGTTTGTTCAAGTTGAAATGGAATATCAGTTTCCAAAAACCATAGAGAGGAAAACTGTTTGCCTGTCTGTTGCAAAGCTCTTTGCAAATTTGGTCTTAAAAGCCCCCAAAAGCTCAACTCTCCAGCTGTTCTTGAGGACGAGTGAAGTTATGCAATATAAGCAAATGAAGCACATTGCCTTCATGTAGATCAGCAGAGGTTATGGTTAAGGTGTTTTCAGGAACAAAACAATACAGGAGCTGGTTTCAACAGTAAAACGTAAAATGTGAATAAAAAAGGAATGCAGTGATTTGCTGATTTTTTTCAACCTATATTCAATAGAAACAATATTTAATGTTGCAAATGATAAACTTTGTTGTTTTTTGTAAATATACACTCATTCCTAATTTGACCTCAGCAACACGTGTCAAACATGCAGGGACAGGACTGGAGTATCCAGACTGCAAAGTCAGATGAATGAGAGACAGTGGAGCATCCAAGGCAAACGTGGCTGGGGATAAAGAGTGGGTTAGAGCACGGGGTTAGTAGTCAGGAGAAGTTTCATCCTCGTTTGTTCACCTCTCTGACAAATGTGACATCATGAAAGTCCATCAATCACTGCTGCTAATCACTGCTGACTTCTTCCTGTTCACGATAAGCGCTCACATCCCTGTTGTGGATCAGTAAAGCCTGGTGTCAGCTGACATGTCAGAGGCCAGAAACTGCTGCACTACAGCCATGGCAGGAGATGTAGTGAAGTTTGTAAGGAGCTCTGTAACTCACTGTGTCCCTTCCAGCAGGAGCAGCCTTCACTCCCAGCATGTTAGTCCACTCACAGTCCAGCCTCTCTGCTGCAGAAATGAAACACTTCCTCTGTGGAAAATGATTTCACCAGCTGTGTGTGTCCACGGGAATTAGTCCAAGTAACATTCATTCTTCCCGAAAGCCTTCTTAATTAATTAAACTTAATTAATCCTCAGTCACAGGAAGAGTCTCACTGTAAACATGTGGGCTTTGTACCAAGAAGCACAGACTCCCTCACGTCCCTGCTGTAGTGTGCTGAGCAGAGACAGACTGTGGGTGAGACAACAGCAGCACCACTCAGTCTCTTCATAACATGTTCTCCACAGTGGGACCTGCTCTGGCTTTATGTTCATTTTAATTGTTCATTATTCTTCATCATCCTTTAATCATTTGATCAATAAGATGTCAGAAAATAGTCAACAGAAGAACAGTAGCACATACTGAAGCCAAACAGTATCTGATCATTTCTCATTGATCAATAAATTAACCATCAAAGTTTTTATTGATAGATTTTTTTAACCATTGACAAACCAATTGCTTCAGTGTTGGAAAACCATAACCTTAGAACATGGAAACATTCTGTTAACCACTTTATTCCAGAAGTTTGGGGACTTGAACAGTGGTATTTTTCATCCTCCACTGAAGGGTCTCAAACAAGTCTTTACACATCTGTATTTTAAGTTTTTTTGACTTTACCTCACCAGTGTGAAAGTGACTGTTTGACCTATAATTCTCACACTGATTCCCATGGCAACACATCCACTTTGGCCAGTGTTAATACATAAATAAATACATGTATGGATCCAGAGTAGTGTCATCAGCAGATTATCCTGTCCAATTTTACCATCTAATATTCATGATTGGACCTTAATCTTAATAAATACAGAGTTAATTATTCAACATAGTACACAGAAAAACTCTGTAATAAGCTGTAATGTGAATGTGTGAGATGAGCCACAGCTAATTCAATAATGCAGATGTAATGCTGTACAGACACTTGGCTCAATCATAAACATAATGTTAACAGAGTCAGAAATGTCAGGCAGTGTGTTATGGAGTACCAGGTGACAGTGTGTTATGGAGTACCAGGTGACAGCCTGTCCTCCAATAGTCTTTAAATGGCCATTTCATCCAAGAACAACACATCTATATAGCCGTGTAGATCATTTTGGTTTTGGTTAGTTTGGTGACTTTGAATAATCCAGACACTTTTCAGTGGAACTACTTTTAGCTGACAGCACGTTCTTTGGATTATGCAGAGTAACAAGAGCGCTGTCTCTGGGAAGAGAAGATGCTGCTGAATTTTTTAAATGTCACAGTGAGTGGAGACAGTATCAGGGCAAAGCAGGGAACTGCCCCAGGGCCCCAGACCCCCTGTGCTTCCAAAGGCTTACTGTGTGGCAGTTACTGTGTGGTAATTTGATGAATTGACAATGTGTTTGGAAACTTGTTCTACTAATGCGTAGCATAACCTGAAGTAGGATCTTAAGGTTGCCTTTTCTTTTTTAACTAGTCTTCAAAGTATCTGTACTTTCAATACTTTTATTATTTCACTCAGATATTATGCTTACATGGTCCACATTCAAACATACATCAAGTATTTAGATTATGTTTTGATCAAACTGTACCATGGCCTCTGACAGCTGTCAATCTAGACTAGTGGTTGTGTATTCACCTATGGTATTAACTTCTAGTAACTAGACAGTATAAGCCACTGAGACTTCAGTGTCTCTCTGCAGTCCTAAATGAATGCAACAGTAACAAATTCTATGGAAAGGACATCAGCGAGGCCGAGCCTTCTCATTGTCCATTACAATAATGTAATATACAACTTGTCAGGTGTCATATCTTACCTGACACATAGGGAAAAAAATTCTTTAATTTCTTCTTTTGCCAAATCATATTTAAGCTGTGTGCAGTTTGCTTTCTCCTCTATATAAATCTGATGGATACTTTAAAGCAACAGAATAAAAACTCAAGACAAAGAGAGAGAGAGAACAGGGAGAGAACTGCTCTGCTCTGCTGTTAGGTATGACAAAAGGGAGCTGAGTAAAATATACATTTTTTTGTAATTTGGGTGAAGCCAACTCTAGTTTTTGACATTGAAAAAAGCAGTTCAGAAAACAGTCCAACCACACAGTCCTTTCAGATGGAGTTTGCCAGTTTCATGGAACTGTAGATGTTTAAATTCCCATTTTTTTCTGATCACTTTTCATCGATATTGGTTTATAAGATGAGGTTCAAAGATATTTCTGATAATCATGTGATATGATTGAAAGCCTCAGTATCTCCTACAAGTTAGACACTGTGGTGAGATTATTTTCTCAGGAGTTCATTTGAGCCTCATCGTTTTAATCAAGCCTAGAAAAAATGACATAGTTATATGTTGCATTGTCGTTGTTCTTAATTGTCCAGATGACAACATTACATGTGATGTGACCATGAGTCGGCAGCAGTTACATCTGTCAGAACTGATTTCTGTGATGCAGCTCAGTATAATTCAGTGCTAATCTCAATTTAGTAGATGCATTGTAATAGTTGAGCGTAGCAACAGCTGGTGCAAATGTGGCAGCTGTTCATCAAGGGGCTGTATTGGCACATGGTAGCATGTGTGTGTGTGTGTCCATCAGCAGTGTTCAGTGCCTGCAGCAGTGTAAAAGAAGCAAGTAAATTGCTGCTCGGTTGGCCTTGATCACATCAGTCATTCTCTTGTCTAATCCTCATGAATTAACATGAGTGCAGAACTTCCTCCCCTTCGTTCTGCAGCTCCCTGGCTCTCTGTTTCCATCTCTTCATCCTCTAATTGTTTTTCCCTCTCCCTCTCCATCTCTGCCTCATTCAATCACAGTCACTGTATCAGAACGTCACTTTCTCCCTCCTCCTCTCCTCCTCTCCTCCCCACACTAACACCCATTCACCCACAGTTTCCCTCTTCAGTGCAGGGTGCAAAACCACATCACCCAACGATCGGCTGAGCAGATTACATGTGGCATTATCATTCCATTTAAGTCCATACACAAACACACACTCTTGTTTCTATCAGTGTGAGGACAGTTTATGATGATATACTGTACATTTGATCTCCCTTACCCCAAAACCCTGTCCTCACTCTGAAGGTCAGAAACCACACACACACACACACACACCTTGGTCCACACATGCCAATTCATTTCACTTCACACCAGGACTCCAATCAGGGCTGTCAGTGTTCAAGCCAAGAGGCAACGAAATCTCCAACCAGCCAGAAAGAAAACTGAGTGGAGATGAAATCTGCTTCTCCTCTCTTTACTGCTGGGCTCTTCAGGCTTTCACAACTCGTTTGTTTTGGTGTTTTGCTAAGAGATAGCTGCATGAATAGACTGCCAAAAGTACTGGAAGAGTAAAGTGAAATGAGTGTTTGTTTTTGCATTGGTTGGTTTGTTAATTAGCTTTGTTTTGGTTTGTTCTCTTGTTTCTCACTGTGGACATAGAGCTGGGCAGCTAGTCTGATACCGAGGTGTATATGTATATAGTATATACACTGTATGTATTTGTGTTATGAAGATTCTTCATGAAATAAGATGGCGAGTGATAGCAGCTGCAGCTGTTCCAGCGGGTCTCCTCCTCTCCACATAGTGTGTGTGTGTACTGAGTATACACATGAGCACATCTTTTATCTCACTCTCTCTCTCTGTGGCTACACACACACAAATAGCCATAAATATACAGAGAACGGTGGCAGGTTGAATACTGTCTAGCTGCCAGGATCTATGACGCCTGCTCTGTCACAGCAGCATATAATTACTCACTCAAGTGGTTTATACACACCACTAGATCTCTGAGATGGAGCGTATGTGTGCAGACACACACACACACACACACACACACCCTGAGTAAAGGTAAGTGTCCTGATGTGAAGCTGCATCAGGTTCATATAGCAGAGTGACAACTCATTTGCATTCATTTAGTCGTGCTTGGACTCCATTCAGTGACTCAAACAAGCTGCTGTTTTTCACACAGGCCGAGGCGGCGTTTGTTTCACAGTGGGGAGGAAAATTCTTAGCAACGGCCGTCTCATCTCTGCAACCAACTGATGGCAAAACACAGTGTTAGCAGTTATTCCAGAGAACAAAAGGATACATCACACACAGAAATACATTGAAATGCCTTGTTAATGATAGTCAGCAGTCTGGCAGAGAGACGCTGCTCCAGCGCCGGGCTTCCATCAGCATTTACACTGAAAATGCTTCTTTTGTTCTTGCTAGCTACCTGTCTAACCTTCTTTATGAAGCTCTGAGACAACAGGAAGATGCTGTGTCTTTGTTCAGCATTTGTGCTGTCATATGATTTTGCACAGGGAGAGACAAACTTTCTCAGTATCCTTGTTGGAGTGTATGTGGTGCGTTCAGTATTATTCACATTAACAGTCAGACTGTAGCGACTCTGTCACTGACTCACACCTCATCGAATGGGGGATTAATGCTCCTGATCAATACCAGGCACTCAGTCTCTGCTTAGTGACTCAGGTGGTGATGTTCTGGCTTTATGTTAAGTCAGGTGTATTTGTGCAGCTCTTAATCCCTGTAGCAGTCTCAGAGGGCCTCAGAGGGCCACATTAGACAGGAAACACGAAGAAGAGCTGCCTGAGTAGACAACAGAGTAAATCCCTCCCAAAAACCCTGAAGGCAAGAAACAAGAAAGCTTGATTACATGAGACGATGAAAATGCAGCAATGAGCAAATGACAAGGTAGTGGATCATTGACACAATTAGACATTGTAATATAGCAAAAACATGTAATAAAAAGGGCCAGGATATTGTTGTCAAAGGGGGAAGGGGAATGACTGGTCGATGCCTTGGTCAGTAAAGAATGTTTTTTTTTCCTGATGTTTTTATGTCTTTACACTTTTACCTTTACATTTTACAGCAAGATTATTTTGTCCCCCCTTACAAAGGATTAATTAAATACAGAGGGAGCTTATAGTTTTTCCCAGTCATTTAAACATGTCACACCTATATATCTCAGTTGCTCAAAACTGTAAACACAAAACTGCCAAAACTCCGCCAAGGAAACACTGAACTCAAAACCATGTTTTCTCTCGTCAAAACTGATTGTGAGACGATGCACACAGCTGTCATATGAATATCTCTAACGGAGCATCAGTTTAAACACTGGTGTGATAAATTGAACAATTAGCATTGAAACACTGTTATGTTTTGTGTTCATGAGGCCATGTTGCACATTTAGATAGACATTTTTCCTTTTGTCCTTTTTTAATATTTAAGGGGGATTTTGTTTGCAATTGTATGGTACATACAGTATAAAGACTGTTGTCATGCTGAAATACAATACTGCAAACATATCATATAACTATTACATTAACACAATCAGAATAGGATACAAATGGGATGCACATTGGTCTGTCCAATGAGCTCCAATTGGGCTAAATACCAGGCTACCCTTAATCATACACTCACTTTGATATGTAAACTTGTTAAGAGTGTGGAAGTGTTTTCCCAATTGAGTTTGAACAAATGGTCCATGAGTGAGACCAGTTGGTAATTAAAATGAAAATATTGGAATTGTGCTAAGAGTTTAACGGTCTCGAGTCTTGTTGATACATGAGCTTTAAGTTTTTCAGATTTTTTTTCCCATTTTTTTTGTGCAGAGTGGAGAAAAACTGTCATGTACACCTGGAGTAGCACAAATAGTTTGTTTCATCTTTGAGCAGATCAACATCATCAGCACAAATAAGACTGAAGATTTTATAAAGATGTCGTAGGATTCTTCACTTAAGCTGTATCTGAAGATAGAACCAAGACACTGTGGTCGGCAGTCGTGCTGCCAGGACTGTTGAATCACTTGTGCCATCTCAATAATTTTAAATGAGCCCTTCCCACAAAAATGGGGTGAGGGTTGGTGAGGAAAGCTGAATCTAAACTTCAAGTTTGTTTGTGTACCAGACAACTTGACATTGTTTAAAAGGATTTGAGAGTCAATTGATTGCTGATTGAGGCTCTATCCAGCTGTTCCTACGGTCCTACTGATGGTTACAAGGAGCATAAACGCCTACTAGCAAAACTGAATCTTTCTTACACAGATCTAAAGCCAGGAGGTGTGAAGAAGAAGAAGAACAAATAACAAGATGAATAACAAGACAAGCATGGTTCTTTTGGACATGCTCTATCAAAATCATGACAGATAACTATGATCACTATGATTATGACTCTAGTAAAGCCAACACGTGAATTCAAAGAATTGTCTCCCTCACCATACACTTCTTACAGCAGTTCCCACCTGCTCAGCCCTGGATCTGTTTTTTGAAATTATCAATATACTCACATTGAAGCAAAAATATAGTCATAAATTAGATGTTCACTTTAGCAGACATTCAGAACAAAAATAGCCTGGGGCATGTTGTTCAAGGTACCACTGAGTTATGAGATGTGATCCAGGACGTCCAGTCGGACTTCATTAGCACAACAGCAAGTGAGCAGTAGAAATACAGCGTCCACATTAAAGTAATCTCCCAGTAATGTGTGCTTGATGTATGATTGGACACCTTGCTGGATGCCTTCAGACTGCAGAAAAAGTTGAGCCAGTTTGCTCAATTCAGATCAATGAGAGAGCTGTATTTTTTCATGCAGGGGTCAAGTTGGTCTGAATGTGATAAAGTAATGCAGTCTGGGCGGTGGTCTGGTCCATAGCATTTCCTAACCAAATTGGGAGGATTATCTGGATCTGGATTATTGTTGTTGTTATTAATATTATTATTATTTCTGACATAAAAACATCTTCTATCATGCAGCTGACTCAGTCTTATCTTTATGTTTTCAGGTATTTACCAGTTCAGAGTTCCTGAGTCATCGAAGTCTGGCACCCCAGTCGGGAGAATTAAAGCCACCGACAGAGACATCGGGAAGAACGCTGAAATGTACTTCACCATCGTCAGCGGAGACGGCATGGACATGTTCGACATCTCCACCGACAAAGACACGCAGGAGGGAGTCATCACCGTCAGCAAGGTGAGAGGGAGAGGAAATGAAGTGTGAAATGAGACGTGCAAATCACATTTATAAACTATTGGTGTTGCACTAATGAGAAATCCAGGTTTACAAACAACAATTAGTAGGAAAGACAATAAGAAAGGCAACATGATGCCTTATAAAATAACAGCAGCAGAGTGTATTCCAGTAGTAGACAGCAGAGAAGAAAATGCAGAAGTCACCCTGCATGTATCGTAAATAATGTGAAATCTGTTGCTGTCTTGATGCCCACGTTCAAATGAGGCTGCCTTTTAATTATCTTGATATTTTTCTCACGGCACTGGTTAAATCAAATGAATTTTAAAGCAGTGATTCAGCAGATCCCACACTTTCCACTCATAAGGACCCTGCCCACGTCGTCTGTTTTACACGTACTGTTAAATATGCAAAGCCTGGGCATGCTTGACAGATGAAAGAAACCAAATTAAACTTATTCATCTTTACCTTCACAACCCCCAGTCCCAGCCTTTGCAGCAGGCACTAATACACAGGACCGGAGCTTTTTATGCTGTTGGTTTTCAGAAATGAATCACAGTGTCCTCGTAGACGGTCTGTTTACAGATGTACAATCACAGTTGTTTTTTAGAAATCCTTTTGTTCCTCGTGCCGACACAAGCTCAGAAAGTCTGCAAGCCTCCACAAAGAAGTCATGATATTTTGTCAGCAGGATACGAGACGAGGACAATATCCAAGGTTCCTTGAAGGAAGCAGAGGTAGCACATGTAGAGCTTTTCAAGCTTTGTTCTTGTTTGAAACAACAACCATGCAGCATTGTCACAGCTGATGTCAAGAAACAGATTTCATCAACATCAACGGCACTTTTGAAAAACTATTATCATTCGTTATGAGATTGAATCTGTCAGCGGCTTTATACCACATTTTTATTAATGTTAGATTTTCCACCCTAACAGCATTTGCTGTTCCTTTTATTCTTTATTATTCACACAGTCAGCAGCTCTGATACAATGAAACGTGTTCTTACATTTCATAAATCCAGCCTTTGATGCTTCATTTCTCAACTAGCTAATTAGATCATATGTTAAATTAAAAATAATCCCTTGCTGGATTGCATGTGAATGTGGTGGTATCAAGCCTACTATCACCGTGACCATGTAACAGTTTAAGACTATTTCTGTTTGAGGTTATCAGCTCAGTCTTTCTCTGCATCAAAAGTCCTGCCTATGTGTAAAGTTAAGATTCAAGATTCAAGACTTCATTCGCTGTTTGGTTGGAATTCTGGTGCAAATCACACACACACAACTAACAGATATATAGACATGATAAATAAGAAAATATACACAATAAAAAGTATAAAGAGAGTAATAGACTCTACTGGAATATACATATAATATAATATAATATAATATAATATAATATAATATATAGTGCATATTAGTGTCATGTTTCCATACCACACTGTGATACATGTGGTGCTCACCTCTGCAGGCCTGGATAAGATGCAAGTGTCTCTACCCAATGAACCCACCTTTACTCTTGATGAGTCTTTGGATGGTTGTGTTATCTGCAAATTTGAAAATGTAGCTGAGTTTATGGTTGGACAGGCAGTCGTGAGTGTGGTGGGAAAAGACTCTCCTTACATCACTGTCCACCATCCAGTGCCCGGTAGGCAAACTGGTGAGGACTGGTGGTCACAGAAATGATGGAGTCCATCCGTCTCAGCACCATTTTCTCAAGGCACTTCATGGAAGCTGATGTGAACACCGCCCAGTGAAACCTGTTCGTACAGATTGTGTGTGGCTTTTTGAGACTGGGTACAATAAGTGAGTGTTTAAAGCGGCGCAGGACCGCAGCCTGGCCCAGCTCAGCAATGCATGCTCTCAGAACTAAAGGTGACACTCCATCCTCCACAATGCCCTGTTGCATTATGGGGGTCGACCTGCTGCAGAGACCTGACAACCTGTGCATGTGTCGCCTCTCTTGTGGCTCACATGGTGGGTTTGGTGGTGCCAGTGAAGTGTCCTGGTGTGGGTTATCACAGTGGCCATAAGAAGCATTAAGTCTATGGAGGAAAGTGACTGTGAGCTTATTTCACTTGTACCGTGTGACAGCCTGGAGACCCTGCCAAATGCAGTGTATGGGTGTTGTTGCCAACATCACAGCAGCCTAGTTTTTTTGCATGGATCCTTTTTTATGCCCTGATGGATTTCACAGAGCATAATGGGCCAATTTCTCCTGCCGCTTGTTGCCTGATTGGAAAGCCATGTTGCGCTTCCTGATCTAAACTCACGCATCTTGGTCAAACCCTGACTGATTAGGTAAAACCCAGACACACACACTGATGTTTACCAGCCACTTGTACACCGTCCTCAGCTTCACTGCAGCGCTGCAGCAACATGGCAGTGTGGTCATGGTTACCAGAGTCAGGCTTGGTGACTGCAGTGTGTGCCTGTTATATATGATGTAACTGCAGTTCTCTTGGCAGGACTACAATCCTGAAGGGTGTGTTTTAGTACTCATTTTTATGTTCATAATCTTTGCAAGTACATATTTGATCTTACCAGCCTGAAACTCAGTCTGTCTATGCTGCTTATACAAACAATCCAGTATAGTTCATTGCTGCCCACAGTGGACATGTGTGTGTGCTAGGCAGTGTTAATGGAAGTTTAATCTTTACCAAGATACCATCACTGTACCAACAGGAATAATCCTCTTACATCCCTTTCTGCTTCTCTTCCCTTTGCCTCTGCAGCCTTTGGACTATGAGAAGAAGCCATCGTACACAGTGGAGATCCAGGTCCAGAACACCCAGGTGGACCCTCGCTTCATGTCTGCAGGCTACAAAGACGTGGCCACCGTTCGGATCGCTGTGGAAGACGTGGATGAGCCGCCGCTGTTCGACAAAGCCAGCTATCTGATGGAGGTGAAGGAAGACGCTGCAGTGGGCGTGGCTGTGGGCTCGGTCAGCGCCATGGACCCCGATGGAGCTCGCAGCATGGTCAAGTAAGGCAACAACTCAGTCAAGTTTGTTTCACAGTTTTCATCTTGAACTAATGAGAAAAGAAAACTCATCGACGGCAGAAAACACTGGAATCCTCTTTCAGTGACATCACTAGAATTCTTGCTGTACTTTTATGCAAAGGCTTTTTCAAAGAGACAATTTGTGTAAAACCTATCTTTAGTTTCCATTTGTGAACTAAAGCTTCTGTCAAATATACTTGTGCTTTGGTTTTTCTGGTGCATTTCACAGACTATTTATTATTAAATAATCAGTTACAGAGGAATAACATTGGAAACAGAAACAGACTAGCCAGATGGGAAATGTTTAAATGTTTAAAAATCAGAGCTCAATAGGTCACAGCTGTGCTATAAACATTTTCTTTGCTGAATTTAAGACAGGATAAGCTCTGGTACGTGTAGAAATTCCCCTGCCAACGTCCTGCTGACATCAGGACTTAGATAAATCTCTACCATAGGGTGCCACTTAGTGACGATCCAATCAGATATATTTGCATAAAGCAGTAATGTCACTGCTCTGTCACAGGCAGGTGGTTACACTGAGTAACAGCAGCAGCCTGAAAGCCAACACAAGAAGCACAGATCTGAAGAAAATCTACCTGCATTAGCTTTGTGATTAATGCCTCCTTCATACGTACAAGTAAGGACACATCTTGTCCTTCACCTTAAATTGTTGAATGAGCTACCAAATGAATGTACAGGCCAGATAACAAGCGAGTCATTTGTAGCCTATAAAACAGCTTAAAAATGATGGCCATGGTTTGTAAGCTACCATTAGCTTTTATAAGCTTGGTCTGTCCTGCCTCTATCAGAGCTTCACTGCCAACACACTCACACACCCACTTCAGTTAATAACACTTCAGCTTAAATAGTGATCAACAATACATACATATCACTTTGAGGATATTTTTCATTAGTTGTGATTTCAGACTTTAGAGGAATCAGTGCTTCTATCAAACCCTACTTGCAGTGCAGGTCTGTTATATTTAAAAGTTTTCACTTCATCACTTCTTCTTCTGCTTTTTTAGAAGTCTCAGCAAAAGACGGATGAAGTTTGACTTCAAATGGACCTTAATTGTCCAACGGCTTGTGAGGAGTTGTGATAAGAGTCTGAAAAGGGGAAACAGAGGAGAAATATGAAGTAGGTTGAAAGATAGGCAGTATAGTGATCACTGCTAAGATTATAAAGCAAGTCGTCAGTGTGGACTGTAGTGAGTGTGAAAAGTGCTGAGTACACACAGAGAAGAGAAAGCTGCACCTACAGGCTCTGTCTAAACATTGGTCATTGTTCATTATTGATGCCTGGCATTAGGACAGCTTGAGCTCTGTTGCTCTCCTCTTAGTAATTGTCCATTACTCAAACAGCATCAATACATCCTGGGAATTTTCTGATGTTTACAAAATAAAAGACCTAAAGCCCTCTGTAATTTGCTCTGTTGCAGTGGGTATTGATCAGGAAGTACAAGACTGTTGAGATGAGTTGAAACTTTCCTGAGCTTGGGGGGAGATTTGAGCCACTGCCAAAGAAAAGAAAAGGATACAGTAACGTATGTGCTGTGAATTATAGGAAATGTTGCAATGTAAACACAGAGAACTGTATGATAAGATAAAAAGAAAGAGTCATGATGGATGGATGGACAGACGGATGATGGATGGGTGGATGCATGGATGGGTGGGTGGATGGATGGACGGATGGATGAATGGATGGATGGACGGACGGATGGATGAATGGATGGACGGATGGATGGACGGATGCATGGATGGATGGGTGGATGGATGGATGGACGGACGGATGATGTATGGATGAATGGGTGGGTGGGTGGATGGATGGGTGGATGGATGGATGGGTGGGTGGGTGGATGGATGATGGATGGATAGATTAATGGATGGATGGAGGGAGGGATGGATGGATGGGTGAATGGATGGATGGATGAATCCATGGATGGATGGATGAACGGATGGGTGGATGGATGGATGGGTGGGTGGATGGATGGATGGATGGAGGGATGGTGAGCATGAGTGTGTCAGTGACAGGGGATGAACTGTGGCAGGCAGGACAGAGCACAGTTGGAGCTTGGAACTGAGCCCCTATTTCTCTACATTTAAAGCAGACGAGTGATGAGGAACATATTCCAATTAAAACAAGCATGGAACCATGGAGTGCTCTTAAAATGATGTGTCACGGGGGGCACACACACACACACTCTCTCACACACACACACACACTCAGACACAATTCCAATTATTCCTGTGTTTGTGCCTTTGTGTATGTGACTATATCATCACATTGTGTCAGTGAACTATTATTTTACTGTTGAGTGCTTTCTAATTATGATCAAGCCTGGATGTACTGAGGCAAAGTTTCCTTTTAGATTCCTATATCTCTTTATGGAAAACAGTAATTAAGTTTGAATGGTACATAATTAAGAGTTGATGGCAGTTTGATGTTATATTTTGGAGTGGATGGTGAAGCCAGAGCCTGAAAATGTTCACATACAGTAGAGAATGGTGCAGCTCCTGCTCACAGAGCCGTTTGCCTTCCTCTTTGACAGGCAGGTGAAAAAGACAGAAGCAAAGGCATCTCACTTCTATTATCTATGGAGTGCTGTGAAGCTGTGAATAGCTGCATTCAGCAACTAGTTCAAAAATAGAGAATGCTCTGTGAGCAGTCCACAGACAGCGGAAAGAGATTTTCAAGTCGCTGTGATGTTTTGAACAGGCTACAGTCAGAGTGAATAGAAGGAGAGGACAGAAAGCAGCAGCTTCCAGTGCAGCACAATTATGTGATTCCAGTTGTTAGAATCAAGGTTGGCTGTTGTACGCACTCTGTTTCTCCATCCAACCATACACATCAAGGTTTCTACATCATTTTTCAGTTGCACAATTCACCTCAGAGTTTTAAAAAGTGTATTTATATTTTAGGTATGTCCATGTTGGATTAGGAGCGAAAAGTGACCTTGCATTGTTTGCAAGAATAATGTGAGGCCTTCAGAGCAAAAACAGGCTGCATTAAAGAGGCTGGTGGGTTTGGGTGTGTTCTGTCAGGCACCAGTGAGACAACAACGTCCAGTTTAAGGAACACATCCCACAGTTTGAACCTCTGGAGTTCATAACACTACAGGCTCCACACAGTGCACTGACCTAGGACCAGCTCCCCCAGTTCATGTAAAATTCACTTTGCACTCAGTTAGAACTTTAAAGGAATTATTCAACATTTTAGGAAATAAGCTCATTTGCTGTCTTTCAGAGACTGTGATGAGGAGATCAATATCATTTACACATAAAAAAGCTGGAATCAGGACATGGTTAGTCTAAATAGCTTAACGGAAAGACTGAGCCTGGCTCTAATGAAAGTACAAAAACATGGATGGGTGGTTGGAGTCCCCGGACTGGCACGAGGCTGAGGTGAGAAAGTGAGAGCGGTTGCTTGTCCCAGTCACCACCACTGTGGCCCCTGAGCAAGGCCCCTGACCCCTGACTGCCCCCCGGGCGCTGCACCGCGGCAGCCCACTGCTCCCACTATGTTTAGTTAAAAAAAGGTTCACTATGAATAGGATGGGTGAAATGCAGAGAAGGAATTTCCCCAAGAGAATCAATAAAGTATAGATTATTATTATTATTAGATTATTAGATTATGTTACATCATGTAATCCCCTCCTAAAAACACAAATTGTTTTTTTTACTTTGCTGTTCACATTAATGTTGGCAAGTTGAAAAACATGACACATGTCAGTTGATGAGGGCTTGGTAAGACTTACCTCATCCTTTTCACTCATTATTGGATTATTGGACGTATTGCTTGGATGCTCTATTGTTGTATTTTGCTACTGTAATTTATTTAGAATCCTTCACAGGAATGTCCCTGTGGATGAATAAAGTTCTGTCTAAATTGATATTGTCTTATCTCACTGTGTCTGTGTACTTAAGACACAAATGTGAGAGTAATAGTGATCTTCTCATCACAACTGAGGAAAGAAAGTAAATAAGCTAGTTCACCAATGTGTTTAACTAACTACTCCTTTAATATAAAATAAATAAATTACATTTTCTTTTAGTGCCAGATGGCACAACATGGTTTCAAAGATGTGGGTTAATTAACTTTTTTTTAGCATGTTTTGTTACCATGGAGAACAGTACTTGTTATATATGAAACATGTGGAACATATGGAAACATTTCTGTGACTAATACAGCTAATTTAATTATTTAGCTAGTGACACATTTTATAGGACAAAATCCTGTGGGAAGTCGCAAACAGCTGCACATAGCAATTAAGGCCAATAGTGATAGTTTATGAGCTCACACTGTACCTTCAGTAGTTTTAAAGACTTACAGGTACTGACAATAACTTCACTGTGCACCACATCAGTTTGGCTCTGTCACCATGTGCTCCGTCACAGAGTGAGAGAAATCTGCACAGATACATGGCTTATTGTAGTTCATCCCACCCACTGTCTTAACTTAGCGCTTTCTCACCTTCTCACTTGTTACAGGTACTCGATCGACCGTCGCACTGACATGGACCGCCTGTTCAACGTCCATCCAGGGAACGGATCTGTGTTCCTGCTCAAGAGCCTGGACAGAGAGGAGACGGCCTGGCACAATATCTCAGTCATCGCCACTGAGTTCCGTAAGTCCAGCAGGGCCACAGACCAGAGGTGGTGGGGTGTATGGATGTAGAGTGTAAATATATGGAGCCATCACATATCAGTCATGGATCATGGAACGGATTCTTTGACAAGTGATATACTAACAGTAAAGGCTCAGTTCATCCCACGTTACAAAGAGACATTTTAGCCATGTCACTAGTTTCACTCTGTGTCTTGTGATGTGTATCAGTTCTGTGAAATGAGCAGCAGAAAGAAAGTTCCACACTTCTCCATTATATCCATATTTCCACAGTGGATATATCTCACATATTAAATTGCCACAAGCAGTAAAGTTTTGGCCTTTTTTACAGATTGTCATTCACAACAGCAGGCGTTGCCAGTTAAGTTACAAAATCAAACATTTATGATGCTACACTGCTTCACTCACTCATTTTTCATGCATGCACAAACAGTGTGTCCACAGAAATACATAGAATGGATCTACCCTAGTGCCTGCAGTACTCTGCTTCCTTATCAAAAAGAGAAGAGGAAGAAATCAAACCACAGACACCTCTGAGACTCTTACATTTGATGTGGACTCACTCTGCTCATCATGCCGCTCCCTGTACGCCCTGATGGGAAGCTGGACGCACAGAGCATGGGGACATGGTTCAAACAAGCCTCATACAGAACTGATACATTATTTTCTATCTACATCCATGTGAAGAAAGATAAACTGAAACCTGTCATTAACTGGCTGTGGCTCTGAACATGAAGCAGAGCAACCAATCAGGGCCATTTTGTATCTGTTGATCTGTTGAAAAGATGAAGCTGTGTAGTTTCTAGTCTTGCTCTGTTGGACACAGATGATTTTCTAGTAAGCACAGGGAAAACACAGAAAAAAAAGTTAACATATAAAAATGGAATCTCTTGAAATGTTGTGTTTTGTGTTGTTTTGTTTAGTTTTTATTAAATGCATAATTTCTTTGTCTAGTTTGAGGTGTCACTAATATCAGATAACATCAGCTTCCAGGAACAATTTGACTCTGGCACAAGTGTGAAATGGCAACCTGATTGGTTTCCTGGCTTGAAGTGATACATGCTGTGAAAACTACCAGACAGAGGCTCACTCATGTTGAACTTATTTTTGTTTTCTTTCACCTTCTCATATTTCATGGTTTATGTTGATGTGACAGCTCAGAGGTTAAAGACACAGCTTGTGAGCAGGAGGGCAGATGTGGCTGAGGAAAGTGAAGGATTAACACACAAACTTTCTGCCTCATCAGATACTACCGAGGTGCCCTGCAGCCAGGCAGTGAGCTGCTCAGTGGTAGCTCTCAGTGGAGAGGTCGAGGCTGTGCCACATGGCTCACAGTGTGAATGTGTGGAGCTCGGTGTTAAGTTGTCCCCAGCATGAAGTCTCTCCTGTGTTTGCCTTCCAGAAAATCCCCGTCAGAGCAGCCATGTTTCCGTCTACGTCCGCCTGCTGGACATCAACGACAACGCCCCCACCTTTGCCACCGTGTATGAAACCTTCGTCTGTGAGAGGACTAAGGCTGCTCAGGTACTACAGCTTTATTTCTTCACAAATATTGGACTGCATAGCTGAAATAGATGTATTTTTTTGTCAAGTCATTATGTATTGAGCTACAGTATACATTGACTGTCCAACCAATCAGAGCCGAGAATCGAGCTTCAATAGTATTTTATCATAGTCAGCCCATGTATGGAAGTCTTTAAAAATTTTTGAGTGAAGTAGAAAAAAGATCATGAGGTACTTGCTCTGATAATATGATATGATGTGATATTCATGAGGGTTTAACTGAAACATTCTGACCCCTGAGAACGGTGTGAAGCAGTCAGCTTTTACTAGATAAGATTCACCACTTTGTTGGTTTTGCTGGTCTGCAAAATGAATGACCATAGAGCAGATCAGAGGTGGCTCTTCTGTCTGTAGGAAACTGGCTGAATGCAGACACAGGCCTGCAGCGAGCACATTACCAAACAGCTAGTTACTACAATTAGCATTATGACAGCTGGTATAATTTGTTGTCTAATATCGGGAATCCTTCCTCATGAATGTTTTTGTTTCTCTTTGCAAACATGAAAGGGCAAGGAGAAATGAATATTAAATAGAAATGTGTTATTTCTGTGTTATTTTGGTGTTTTACCTGGGACTGTATCCAGAACACCTCTCAGGGCCTCAGTGCAGGCCTCCAGGCTAAAAATGAAAACAGGCATGAGAAGAAAGCGGTAATTTCATTATATCCAGTTTTAAACACAGGTTGTTTCCTCGACAGTCATCGGAGTAATTTCACTGTAGCTGCCGAGGAGATGTGTAGAAGCTCCTAATTATTACCTCACCTCAGCCAGCAGGGGCTCTGTGTGCAGAGAAATGACAGACCAACCACAGAGTGGAACAGCACCGGGACTGCACTGTCAGGAGAAAAAAACAATATTAGATTTTAAATTAACATATTAATCACATGCAAGAAACACAAACATTGTCTGAAGACACTGAAAATAGGCACCAACGCTTTCATACTTTGTTGCTGCCGCTGTGGATGTTTATCTGGTGTTGAAGGGACTAAATGAACTGTTTTAGACCTGCTTTCATTTAAGAGTGTCCCAGCTACAAGAGCTAGTTAAGTCCTCAATCATAGCAACCAGCAACAAGGCAAATGCTACGTCATGCCCTGAGTGCCCCAGTGTGTGCTCCTGCTGTAGGCAGTAGTAGAAGAGACAACAACAGCAACATTAAAGCCTGATCCTGTATTAACTTGTTGTTATGCATGTGGTCATCATTAGAGTTATAGTAATATTTGAATGACCAAGGTAACTCCTGAGAACATGTTTCCATAACCCAGACAGGCCTAATGCAGAAGATAGCCTTTATCCGATTCTAGCCCACTCACACCAGCAAGTCACAAGTCAAGTGCAACACGTCGTCCTAAAACAAAACTAAAACCATAATCCAGCACAAGAATAATAATTACCAACATAAACCAACGTGTAATATACAGATACAAATTTACACCTGCTAGCAAAGAGTTGCATTTTGAAATATGAAACAGCAGACTTAACAAATTACTCAGCACTAGGTTTGATGGGAAATGTAGTCTGTCAATGCAGGTCTGTATGGCTGAGTGTTGAAGTTTTTTTAGTCTCTCTAGACAGAGAAATGGAGAGAAAGCACAAACTGGGTGCATTAAAATGCAAGGAGCGCGTAATTTCTGTATCCTCCATCGTTGCCACAACCCCACCAGGTTGTCATAAACAGGAGTGATGCTTTAGAAGACAGACAGTCCAACATCAACTGCTGTTTACTAGTGACTCATCAAATTGGATGCTCTGTGACACTATTTTAGTGTGCAACATTGAACCTCAAAGACCTGGAATCCAGACTTTGAGCCGGCTCTACAGCCCCCCCCAGAGCAGGTGGTGTGGTGCTTACTTATTGCTTTTATGAATCACTCCTGGGACAAGCCAAGTGCAAGAGGCTGAAGTGAGTGGGTAATCCTTTCTTATGAATAGAAACACAGCATTTGCATGTAATCAGCCATTACTACCACACTGGCCCTCGCACTGGGTTTAAGGAATGTAGGCCAACATGTCTCCTGTCTTTATTTGAATCCATCAAAAACATACAAGTACATCACTACAATTTGAAGTAAACTGCTACATTTTGTAGTTCACGGCTTTGATTTGATTTGCTTCCCCTTCAGCTTCTCAATTGACTTGGCTTTATTTAACACAACTTTGACTTTATTAGATCTCTGTAATGAAAAACATTTTATCAGTCAAACCTCTGGATTTGAATGCTTTAAACTGTACTTAGTGTAATTGTATTCTGCTGTAATAGCACTTGATATGATTCATCACGTACTGCATGAGATGCATCTAATGTGATTAAAGCGCACAAGCTTAAACATTACTGTACACACACACACACACACACACACACACAGCTGATTGGCTGTGCCACTCATCTCTTCTTTCATGGTGGCTGAGGAGATAATGTATCGGGGATGCTGACAGGAGCTTTCATATGTGGAGTATTATAAATGAGGTTTTTACACACACACAAACACATATATCTACTATCATGCAACAATTAATAAAATAAAAGCACAAATCTGTGTGTGCAATCAAACACATACACACACACACAACAGGTTAAATATAGCACAACAAGACACAATTAGGTGCAGCAACAGTATTGTGATGCCACACACTCTTGTCAGTGTGGTGGCTCGCTGCCATTGTTCTCATCATATCCCTGTCATCCTGCCATCCTTTCATCCTCTAATTCCTCTGCCCTTTCATCTGTCCATCACTGTTAATCATCACTATTTGTTCACTGGATCTCCTCTCCTGCTTCCGCCAGGCTCCAGATTTCTATGGTGTGTGTGTTTGTGCACGTGTGTGTGTTATTGGCACAAATCTTTGTTAGAGCCTTTAATCTCTTAGCGAGTGTCTCCCATTCAATTCAATAAGACTGTGTTTATAAAGTGAAAACATGCATAGAGAATTAGCAGCTGAGAAATGACAGGAACATTCAGCTCCCCAGGGTTCAACAAGAGTCACACAGAGCTCCTGCATTCATGTCTTTATTTCTACATTAAACCTGCATTCATTGTTTTTCTTTTTTCTTTTTTTTGACCACATTGAACATTGACATATCACCACTTTCTAAAGTCATCATGACGCCCTATTTACACAGCCAGCAGACACAGAGCAAAATTAGGATTCATTTCTGTTGTTGTGTTTCTGCCCAACTGATGAATGTCCAATATTCAGTCTCCTTTTTTTGGTCTTCACCAACGTGTGAGAAAAATACCTGCATTTATAACTGTTAATTAACCTGCTCAGAGCCGCACTCTTCACCAGCTACTTGTCACTTTGTCCGTCGGCTGTTTGCTGATAGGTAGTGAACAGTGGACATATCAGAATGTTTTAACTGAAAAACTGAAAAGGCCTGAAGTTGAGAGCAGAGGTTGTGGATCAGAAAAACAAAGTGCTTAGCTTTAGCTAGTGGCACTGAGTTAGGTGATAATTCTGTGGGCTTGACACGGTCTGTCACTGCAAATATACAAATACTGATGAGTGCTGTTTCCACAACCACTGTCTAACTATCAGCTGGTCTGTGAAGCAGTATGGACATGTAAAGATGCACAAACAATTA
This sequence comes from Centropyge bicolor, assembly GCA_037975185.1. Taxonomy (NCBI): domain Eukaryota; kingdom Metazoa; phylum Chordata; class Actinopteri; family Pomacanthidae; genus Centropyge; species Centropyge bicolor. Next base: position 375,931 of record JBBMOC010000158.1, on the reverse strand, counting down.
TGGTATAAAGGGTTTTTCAGTTTCAGATAATTCCCATCATGACTTGCTTCTTTGCTGAAAAGAAGAACTGAAGGAAACATTTTTAACATCCCTTCATTACAGATATATTGAGTAGGTTATTATATTCTTTTAAATGACAAAAATGTTAAAACATGTTTAAATTTCCTGACAAATATCATATTGTTTTGATATTGGTAGTGAAACTCAAGTGCTGTATTGTGCATCAATATTGATTCCCAGCCCTAATGTTGCCTTTTTAATCTCATGATCAAAGCCCATATTCAACACCAAACTCATGGTCTGAATTTTTGAATCCATCCAACTCTCTGACGCCCACAGAGATTCCTTCAGAGAATCACTTTTTGTTGGTTTAAAACAATTCCCTACCCAAATTCTATCTTTGGCATGTGAAGCTCTCGCCCCCTGCAGACTTGAAAGGCAGCTGTAAAAAGTTAGTAGCATGCTTGTGCACAGAGAACAGTGGCTGTGCTCAGCTTGAATCCAGTCAGCCACAATGGATCCCAATGGTGACGAGTTTACACTGTGGGAAAAAAGAGGATCGCAACAAACACCCAGAGAAACTTCTCGAATCACTGCTGTAGCATAATCCATTTCTCCACTCTCACTCCATATGCTCACTGTAATACACGTCATTGTTTTGCTCAAATGAAGCTAAATACACTGCTTTCTGCCACATTCTGCAGCTCCACTGGAAGCAGGGGGGTTTGTCACTCATTTCAACAATAGGGAGAGATATTAAAGGATATCAAAGACATTAGAAAGTCAAAAAGAGAAGCTCAGTTCCACTCAGCTGAAGCTGTGTCCAACAGTAACATGTTCAGTGTAATGGCAGGGAGGAGGAAGGTGCTGATCAGCAGTACTGTTCTGGTCAAGATGTGGAATGTATCAGCACAGGATGAAGGAAATAAGTGATATATGTGATATTTGTGAAGCCTGACATGTATAGAGTATGAAGTGAGTAAGGTATCAGATCATTTGTTTCACTGACTTGGTTATTGTTGCTCATGAACAGCACAGTGAACCCAGCAATGTTTAGCGTCCTGTTATTTAATGAGTTGTGTTGTTGACAGAGATACTGGTGGCTTCTTCAGCACAGACACCAGCCAAGCTGCTCTGCTGGCACAGACAGTGCACAGACAGCGAGAGCAGCAGTGTGTACTGTCACTCTAACCCTGCCAGTCCTTCCCCACTCATTGACTGCTCTTCATTCACTTAACACCACCGGGATGTTCTCTTTAATGGGTGCTGGTGTCTCCCACAGCCCATCCAGACGGTGAGCGCGGTCGATGCCGATGAGCCGTCAACAGGACACAAGTTTTTCTTCAGCCTGGCTCCTGACGGGCCCCACCGCAGTAACTTCACTGTCAGAGACAACGGAGGTAGGCAACACAACACTGAACCCGGCACAGTGCCTTCAACTCTTTATTTAAATGATATGGAATAGACATTAAACAAAGATATGTACCTAATGTGAACAACATGCAGATGGGAATAGCAAGGCGTTTTATCATCCATCCCACTGATGGACAGAAACATGAAAACTCACTCGCTGTCAATCATCCCTCACCCAGCCAGTGTATTGGCTGCAGCATTGTTTACAGAGTATCTGTCCCGCCCCGCCTCTCCTTCACTGTCAGCTGGGAGGGGCTCCGTCCCCTGCAACCCTTCATATTATAATCATGACAAATCCTGCTGTTTGATACACAGCATTTCTATCACAACGCACAGTATTCCTCATATTTGCTGACACTGATGCTGATATTTTTGTTAAGCTATAGGTTTAGTTTGACACATTTGGAATCAGGTTATTTGCCTTCAGGCCAAGAGCTGCGTCAGAAGATTGATACTACTCTGATGTCTGTCAATAAAATATGAAGCTGGAGCCAGTTAAAAGGGGGGAAATCATGTTCAGTCCAGTGTGGGACACTTCCCTCCATCACACCATATGAAAACAGAAATATCAAGGGTGTGGAGACTTTCATTTCCTTCCTCCTCATCATGACAGAGGCTTGAAATCCAGGTGTTACATACCATCTCATCATCCAGTATTCATAGAACCTTTCTTCCTATTATGTTATAGTTATGTGGTGATGTAGCTTATAGTGAAGCAGTGGACTCACCTCTTCCACTCACAGCTGGAAGCAGGTGATGCAGATGTTAGTTTCAGTCAGGCACATATGTCTATGTCCCCCCCCCCCTTGTTTTTACCTAAACGTGTACATGCCACCTCCATCTGAACCTGCTGAATCTGTTGGAAGCTATGTGATGATTTTTATGGAGGTCAGATTTCTCTGTTTTTTACAGTGGGGGGAATGTGCCCCCCAGTCCTCTGTGGCAGTTATGTGCACGACTGTAAAACTTGTATATATCATATACTGTCTCTGTCACCCAGCCCTGCGTCAAGTAGTGAAACAGATTCATCCTCATGCTTTGTCTCCTCACACAGAATGAAGGACTTCTGCCATTTCTCTTTCCCACCCAGTAATAAAGTGATTGTTATTGGCACCTGTGCTGTGTGACAGAGAGTCAGGAATGCCATGCACTGCAGGTGTGCTGCCATGATTCTAACTGAACCTCCTCCTCCCCAGACAACACGGCCAGCATCCTGACACGGCGAGCCAGCTACAGCCGCCTGCACCAGAGCGTCTACCTGGTTCCCGTGGTGATCACTGAC
>JBBMOC010000158.1:355883-368390 GCA_037975185.1 Centropyge bicolor | reverse complement strand
TTTCCTGCCTCTGTCCCTCTGATTGGCCGTCAGGTGAACATCATTTCCTGCTTCTGTCCCTCTGATTGGCCGTCAGGAGTGTGTGTCGTGTGTTCCGGGTTTTTGGGTCCAGTAAAAGCAGCAGTTTGTTCCAGTCGTGTTTTGTGACCGTGCTCTGCTCTGAAGGCTTAAAACAAAAAATGTCCACATATTTTTCTTTATATTGTATTTCATTTTTTGTACCAAATATTTATAGGACACAGTGATATTCTTGGGGGGGTAAAAAATGGAAATACTGTCCAGCTTCACTGTTTTTCAATGTAATTCTGGAGGTGTGAAACTCGACCGTCCGTATATGATGTATTATCAAGTTGTTTAATTTTATCAAAATAAACTTTTACAGTGAAAGTGTCGGGAGTGTTTTTATCTTATTTGATGACTAACAGACTCAGGAAACTGTTGATCCTTGTCATTGTTACATCTGTCTCACTCATTAAAAGAGCCTGAACAGTAACTGAGCAGTGGAGGTAAAGTCTCCACAGAGGAGTTCAACAGAGCACACACACACACGTTCTGCTGCTCCTCCACTTCTCTCTTCTCATTTCAACAGCACAGACAAAGCTCAGCTCCCTGCATCTCTCTACAGCTTCAACGTTGGAACCTACATGTAACGTTCAGTTCATCTCCTGTAAACAGGAGGATTCACTGGTTTCCTGTCACAGTCCACAGATTTACATGTCAAAGAATGTGCAGGTACATGTGACCTCCACGTGACCTCCATGTCACCTCCATGTCACCTCCATGTCACCTCCATGTGACCACAGCTGGGTTACCAACTAGGCCCAGCAGGCCACTGGCTGGGGCCCCCGACCTTCAGGTGGCCCCCTGCCTTCAGGTTCAACCTGCTGATCAGTTGATCAGGGGCCCTCCACCCAGTGCATGCTGGGATAGGCTCCAACCCCACGACCCTGACTGATTGATCTGGGTCGAGTGTGGAATGTGCTCCTGGAGTGAATGTTTGTCTCCAAAGGAAGTTTGAAAACTGTCATAGGAAGACACATCTCACAAAGCAACACACACAAGTTCAAATGATCTGTGGACTCAAGCGTTTTCTGTCAGATCTCTTGGACATGGATGAGTGTGGGACTGGCAGGTTGTGAGAGTATTTGTGTCGTCTGGAATGGACTTAAAGCTGTGTCTCACTTCATGCAGCACATTAGTTAGCAGAAATAACAGAATGATAGAATACACACAGTTTATCCACCTGATGGCTGTTGATGTGCACTGTACACTATAATACAGAGCACAAAGGAGAGAAAGGAGCTACTCAGGGCTCAAACATCTTCAGACAGGCCTGTTCCAATGAACAAACTTTTACTTGTCTCAAAACAGCTACTTTCTTCCACTGAGCTGCTTCAGTGTCAGGGTCCTGCTTTTCTTCATACCTGCTCACTACATGGAACAAATGAGAATTTTTTGGAAAAACATTTGGCTTTTGCTCGGTGACATTTAATGTGTTTCAGATATGCACATGTAAATGATTCAGTATTTATTTTGATATTTGATGTTTGTAGAGACTCAAACCAGGCAGAGTGCACAACAGTCCCAATATCACTTTATTCACGTTTATTCATTATTTAAAAAGCCCCGATACATAATAATCTGAAGTATTTTAGAGTCATATGTTGAGACTCTGTCTCTGCACAGAGGCCCTGAGTCAGATCCAATTTGAAGAACGTCCTTTTAGCTGATATTGTGCTTGCAAGGTGCAAATTTTTAAATAAATTGTATCTTTCATTTAAAAGATCAAAAAACTAATTATCATGAGGCAAATTTCTGTGTAATCTGTGTATTTGCATCAGACTGTAAGCTTTACATCTTATTGTCATTTTTAACCCTTTACTGCTCGTACACTATGGCCATGTGTAGGAAACACACACGATAGACAGAGAAGAACAGAGAGGCAACAGGGGCCCCACAGTTTGTCCCCAGGGCCCCCGTCCTGCGTTAACCTGCCCCCTCCTTCACAGCTGGTTATCACAGTGCTTTGACATTTGGTCATTTCATCATCATGATGTCACATACCTTCGTCTGCTGCTGAGGCTTTTCTTTGATTTTCGTTATTGGCAGAAATTTTCAACAATCAACACATGATTCTGTTTTTGTCAGTAAATGAAAGAGAGAACTAACAGTTAGATAAAACTGGATGAGACTTTTTATCCTGGGCTGAAATCAGATAGAAATGTTTCTGTGAAGCTGCCGACAGATTCATGTTGGACTGCTGTTTGTGTGTGGCTGGTGTTTTTTTGGAGCGGGGGTCCAGGAAAAGACAGATTTAAAAGCCTTTAACCCTGTTCTACTCCGTCCTCGCTCTTTTTTCTGTTTCACCATCTGTCAGCATGGACGGGACACTGAGAGAGAGAGAGAGAGAGTACATCAGTCACTTCAGTCCAACTTTCACTGTGTGTGTGTGTGTGTCTGTGTGTGTGTGTGTGTGTGTGTCTGTGTGTGTGTGTGTGTGTGTGGGTGTGTCTCTGTGTGTGTGTGTGTGTGTGTGTGTGTGTGTGTGTGTGTGTGTGTGTCTGTGCTTGGCCATGACAGCTGTAGCTCCACCGCTCCATGAGTTCACCTCCTGCCTCCATTAGTGCTTCATATTTCCTCTCTATGTTAATCTTTGATGTGGCTGTCGTGTAAGGAGATAAGAAATGACTGTCAAACTCACTAACCCCCCCCCCACCCCACCCCGGCTCAAAGAGTGCCACACACACACGCACACACTGTATGTTCAGAAATGCACACACATTCTCAGTGAAAGGTGTGGAGCATTCGCGTGTGTGTGTGTGTGTGTGTGTGGGGGGGGGGGGGGTCTGTCCCTCTGCCACAGGCAGCACAGCATCAGGAGCCAGAGCAGGCTGCTGCTGGAGACAGAGCTTCTGTCAGCAACCATGCCATGATGGGAAATGTCTTCATGGTCAACTTGTGTTGGAAAACAAAAGTTTAACACCTGAGAAGCCAACGAGGGTTTGTCCTGCAGACGCCATGATGGAGGCAGGCTGAGGAAGAGGAGGAGGCCGGAGAGAAGGCTGAGGTCAGGACACATCTGGGTCAGAGCACGACTGGAGCCCCAACAGCTTCTGCTGCTAGTGCTGCTGGGGGGTCAGAGGGAGGAGACCCGATAGCTCCTGCTAAAATGACATCTGATGAGTCTTTGCATTTGAGCTGCTCTGAATAAAGGTTGACACATGCACAGGCACCGTTCATCCAGAAATCACTGTTTGTGAGGGAAGACTGGAAACCTGTGGGATGAATAAAGGTATGTATACACACAGAGTAGAGCAGCCTGCTTTATTAGCGTTTGAATGAAAAGCTTGTTTCTGTTTGTGAGGAACTCGTCTGCTGATGTGTTGTTTTTGTCCAGGAGTCTGATGGTTGTCGAGGTCTTCAGTCTGGACCAGCAGGTGGATCCTTCCTGATCCTGGTCTCTTCAGACCTGCAGGGGTTCCCTCCTAAACACACAGGAAATGATCAACAAACCACTAGTCAGGTGTCCACATGCACTTTGAAACAGTTTTCACTTGTAATGATTCCTTCTGTTCCTGCTGTCTGTTGAGCTGCGCTCTCCGACTGCTTCTCTATTTTAATTTATTCTTTTTGAATCAAATGAGTTTGGTCATTTTGAACATAAGCACAACAGATATTAAATTATTCCAAGTATTCCAGTTGAATGACCGGTTGAATCATCTTTACCAGTTAAAAGCAAAGTGTTAATTTTTGGACAGAAACTAAAGAAATGAAACCCTGAAACAAAGACGGTTTTGGATGAATCTCATCAGATCCAACATCATGGCTTCTTTTACATCTTTCACTGAATATGAATATATTGAATATTCTCCATGAATCAAGAGTGTTTGTAGTAAATGAGAAGAAAAACATACAAGTCTGTCAGATGACACTTTTATCAGACCAAGTGTTTCCATTATTATAACCATGAGCTCTTTTTCCAACCAGTGGCTGAGATTCATCATGAAGCTGCTCAGCTTTGTTGGACCAGGCTGCAGAGATGAGAAATATAATCAGATGCAATCCAGTAGAGATGACTGAAGAGGAGGAGGCAGGAAAGAATCAAAAACAGTAGAGAAATGAAAAGTAAAACAGAGGGAAGTGAAAGCTGCAGGATGAAATGTGAGATGAGCTGACAGACAGATGGCAGAGGGAGAGACAGCACATCATCACACACATCACAGGCTTAAGCTTGAATTTTAATACTCAATATTTAATCAGATACCTTCTAATTAATTGCAAATTGTTTAATAATATTTCCCAATGATTAAAAGATTATCCTCTGCTTTGATTATTATAACCTCCACACATATACGCGATTAGATGTTCTAATTAAACTCGTCCATCCTCCTTTGTCAGAGTGTGTGTGTGTGTGTGTGTGTGTGTGTGGGGGGGGGGGGGGGGGGCGTTTAAACACACGCTTTGAATGATGAAAGTCAATCTGAGCTTTTATAAACATGGCCTATCTGCTGTTTCACTTCCAAGCTCAAACAAAGAGCTCAGGCTCCTTGAACTTTTGGATTCCAAAGATTTAATATTATACTAAGTCAGAACGTTGAATTTGAGCAGAAGGAACATGGCATCCTCCTCCTCTGTCCTCCTCTCACTCTGTTCAGCCTGTTTATTCTAGTGCATGTTCAATATGTTCACCACAAAAGAACCATGTTTTGAACCAGTCAGAACACGTCAACAGCTCACTAGGTTTTCACCAGGACTCTGTATGCACTGACACTGAGGTTCAAAAACACATGTATGTGAGAGAATATGTGACTGTACAGTATCTGTGTGTACTCACAGTATGTGACTGATGGATCCATTCAAAACACATTCAGCATTCACATATTTATTGTTGTTTATTAACCTACTGTTTCACCTCTATTCAAAACTTCCCCTCTGACTGTGTGGTTACTGATCCTGATCCTTGTGTCGTCCAGCAGACACAGAGCAACACAAGCATCTGTCTGAGTCAGCTTTGTGTCCACGTCCAGCAACTCAAGAAACAATATGTCTTTAGCTACTTTCCCTGAAATGTCAAAGCAAGTTTGTTTTGAATTGAACTGAATGAATAAAGTTCTGTTGTGTTTATTGACTAACTGTGTGTGTGTGTGTGTGAGTGGTGTGTGTGTGTGTGTGTGTGAGTGGTGTGCGTGTGTGTGTGTGTGTGTGCGCGTGCATGCGTGTGTGTGTGTGTGTGTGTGTGTCTGTGTGTGTGTGTGTGTGTGTGTCTGTGTGTGTGTGTGTGTGTGTGTGTGTGCAGTTTGGTGCTGAAAATTAAGCCATGAGGCCATGAAACCAAAAGAATGAGCCTGTGTGGACTTGAAGTTACCTGCAGAGATCATTCTCACTCCTCCCACTCCTTCCACAGGACACACAGCCATTTGATCCACAGCTAATGTAGAACCTGATTAGTGAAGCCATGTATTCGTGCAGCGCCCCTTGTTACAATGTGTACCACTCAGAACCTGAACATGGGTTAATGATTATGCAAATACAGTGGGTGAACTTCATTTATGTCCCTGCTCGTCATGATCAGGCTTCTTCATGCAGCTTATCATCCAATCACAGTGGTCTGCAGAACGACAGAGCAGGCTGGAGTGTGGGGCTGTTCCTCTCCATCATCCTCAGCCTCCATCTGAAGCCTCTCCAGCAGGAGAGAGAGGGAGAACAGAGGGGGGGTCAGGTGCTCTTAAGTGCTTTTTGGGAGATGGAGAAGTGGTGTTTTCAGGTGTGTGCTGAAATTCTTAATGGATTCCGGTAAAGATGCCGAGAGAGCGAGACTTGAAGGGGACACAGGTTTGAGAGCTTCTCTTTGTGTGTGAAATAGTGAAGTCGAGCGTGAAACAGAGAAGAGAGTGACAGAGAGAAGGAGCATCTGCTATCACAAAAAAAAAAATAATAATAAAAAATGGAGGAACCTTGCCAGCTCAGATCAGGCTTCCACATCTTGTTGGCAGAAGATACAGAATCATCATTAACCTGAAAAAGAGAATTACATGCAAACATGAAATGTAGTCAAACATTCTATCACAAGCATCATCAATCATACTGTAAACTGATATTCAGTGAATTGAACTGGAGGTGTGGCCCCATGCTGTGCTGCACTGACATGAGGTGTCTGTTTCATTGGCCAGATAATGAGTGTGTACATTAAAGACCTTCTCCTGGCTGCTGAGATCCAGACAGAAGCAGATGAGTCAGCCAGTTCTTCTTCAATCACACACTCCACAGATGGGCTGAGACACAAAGCCAGCGCATGTAGACAAGGAGCAGAAACTTCTCAGCAGCGACTGATGAGTTTCCTCCAGCACACAGTCGCTGCTGTAACGAATGGCACCATCGACTGGAGATGAAGAGGAGAGAAGAAAGAGACAGTCTCTCTCATATCTCATCAAGCTGGTGTTGCCAATATGAGCAGAGACGCTTTGGCTGTTCCCAGCTCCTCAAAGTAAACTGACAGTCAATACTGAGGTCTCCAGCACAACAACCTGCAGATGATCAGTGCAGGGCTGTGTGCACCGTCCACACACACACACACACACACACACCCCACAGCCTCCATCCACCAGGCAGGGAGGGGCTGGGCTGGATGAAGCCTGAGAGTCAGATCCAGGTCAAACACCACCGGCTGCTGAGCAACACCAACTCATGTTATCAACACAAATCTGTTCTCATCTGGCCTGAGACGGCTGGACACTAACAAATCTGCTTATGTCATTACACTGTGCAACATTTCATCTCATGTCTAATTCACCTGTCCTGTCTATAGTGTAGATCAGAGATACTCATGCGGCTCCTCAAGCTTTGATTGGTCACTTGCATGTTAGCTTATAACAATATGGCAACACAGCAAATAGATTTTTTCAAATGTGCTACATAAACATACAGTGAACACTGCACTACAAACACTCAAACATCTGCATCATACTTCTCCCTTCACCTTATTTATTAAGAGAAGTATTAATTAAGGCTGGATTAATAGTGTTTCCTAAAGGGGGCACTGTCAAACCTGGCAACGCAGCCCGCTTAAGGCGGTGTTTTACGCCGTCACACTTGACCGCAGTGCAAGCTTGCTAGGCTACATTAGCTCCGCTAGCCGGCACAAAATGGATCGATTTTTAATAAAAATGCGGCAAACCAGACGGACAGACACACAGTGTTGTAACGAATAGTGAGGAAAAACAGTCTGAGGAAGCAGCAAACGAAAGTCAACATGAGGACGACGGAGAGAGGACGAGCAGGCAAACGTCAGGTGTTCCCGGGAAAAAACGAAAGGTACGAAGCGTACAAGATGAGCACAGGACATTTCAAGAGAGGTGGACAGAGGAATTTTTATTTGTTCTTTGCCCTGGTAATTATGCTGCTGGAGGGTGAAATAATTGAGCTGCAAACAAATACCATTCTCCATTTCTCATGTTAATTTATTTATACTTTTTAGTCGTGTTTAAATTGTTAATACTTTTTATACATCTCTTGTTTATATTGCTCATTTCCTATTTCTTTATCGTAACTTTACTGCTTGCTTGGAAATTTCCCCCTGTGGTGCCCCCCCCCCCCATCCCATCCCCATCCCCAGCAGAACTGACACCCTTGTCTTTGTCACTTGTTACAGCCACACTATAATGCCCCTTCAACAGGATGGGGCTGTAACATTAGTTGTGTTGCGTTGGCAAAAATGAGAAACAGGTTAATTTATCTTGTGCTTTAAAGATCAGGTGAGACAGGTGGTCAGAGGGAGGAACTGGTCCCTGTACAGACCATGAGAGTCAAAGACACCTTCAGACTGTGACCCCTCTGAGGCAGACGGGCTGATAGGTAGGACACTAATGCTACGGCCTCGTTCAGAAAAAATGAACGATGAAAGCTCTCTGAACACAACTCAAGAAAACAGTTCAAATGAGCAAAGTGAGTGATGAGTTCTACCTGTGGGTCTGGCTGAACCTCAGCTCTGTGGCCTGTTTAATGAAGCTGCTGTGACTTATTTGAAGTCAGCAATTACGTCTCATCATGTCCACCTCACATCAGCCGGCTAAAACACACCTTTATGCTCCGTTCCACTCAGCCATCGATTGAGACCCGCTGAATGCATGTGGCCATCAGGCAGAGTGTTGCCAGGCCTAAAAATAGCTTGTTTTTTTCCTGGCAAAAAGGCACCACTCTAACTTCAATCAATACGCCACTTTAGGTAAAACGCTTACGAAGTCCACCTACGTGATTCTCTTTTCAGCCGCGCCGCATCAAAGACGAGACCCCCCCACTGTAACACAGACGCGTAAATGTGATTATTTCTGTGGCCTCTTTGTTCCAACCACAGATAAATGCATACAGTATAATACAGTAGATACAAACCCTCTGTAGACCTGCCAGTGATGCAAAGCAGATCAGGCGTCTTTGTTGTCTGTGACTGTGCGTCAGCCCACAATCTGATCCTGATACAGCCAGGCAAGATCGGAGGTTTGTAATGGGATAAGATGATCTATTTATACCTAAAACCAGAACAACACATGTGATACCAGCACCTCACTAACACTGTTTCACACTCTGCACCAGTGGATTTGGGATGTACTGTAAATTTCCTGCGTTTGTCTCTGTGCCATCTGACTCAAACCCTGAAATGTTAAATGGGCTAATTCACGAGAAGAGACGCTGATCATTCTTTTTTCAGAGAAAACCAAAAACACACATAATGACATACAGTACATACATGACTGCATACATGTGTACACCTACCTGCTGAAAACAACAACAACAACAACATTTCACTTAGTTGTTCTTTTCTAGTTAATGTACGTATGTATTTATGGAACCAAAATGTAAGCATTTGTGTGTGTGTGTGTGTGTGTGTGTGAGACTCGATGAATGAATGCTAATGTTGCTCTGTCTCTGCTGGATGTGTAAAAAGTCCTTTTTCACTAACGTGTTGCCAAACTAGTTTATGAACTGATGAATGGAAAAAGTTGTAACCACAACATTGATCCTGTGGTGTGTTTCCAAGAAAATGAGTATAATAATGGAGCTTTAAATCAACTTGTTATACTCTATACTTATTTAATTTTCCCTTACAATTCTCTCTTTTGTAGTTGTAAAAACATTTGAATGGTCTTTCTGGACTCAGTCTGATCATTATGGGTTTGATTCAACCAGCTACATTTAAAAATGCTCAAAGGCTCTTTGAACCTGTGCTGAAAAACAAAAGCATCAAATAATGAACATAAGTTTTTAAAAGCACGATTCTCAAACAAAAATCTGAATGAACAGATTTATATCACTTTACATTATTCTCAGCAAACTTGTCCAAACATGTCTGGCTCTTATCTTACAGACGTTGAGAATAAATAGTGGCGTTTAAGAGGAAATATAAGTCTGCAAGCAGAAAAACAAATCACTGACTCAGGTCCTCCAGGTCTGGACTTGAGAGACAACTAATGGTATCTGCTTTTAGATTCCCCCGCGGAGGACACACTGTTCTCTGCTCTGCATGTGTGTATGTGTGTGAGTGTGAGTGGGTGTGTGTGTGTGTGTGTGTGTGTGTGTGTGTGTGTGTGTGTGTGTGTGTGTGCGTGTGTGTGAGTGTGTGTGTGTGAGAGAGTGTGTGTGTGTGTGTGTGTGTGTCTGTGAGTGTGTGTGTGTGTGAGTGAGTGTGTGTGTGTATGTCTGTGTGTGTGTGTGTGTGTGTGTGTGTGTGTGTGTGTGTGTGTGTGTGTGTGTGTGTGTGAGTGAGTGAGTGTGTGTGTGTGTGTCTGTGTGTGTGCGTGAGTGTGTGTCTGTGTGTGTGTGTGTGTGTGTGTGTGAGAGAGTGTGTGTGTGTGTGTGTGTCTGTGTGTGTGTGTGTGTGTGTGTGTGTGAGACGGCCTCTGAGGCTTGTGGCTTCCCCTCTTCCTGCACTTCTCTGAATTCTTCATACCTCCTTACACTCCCTGTGCTGCTGTTAAATTATAGATAGGAGCTGCTGCGCCGACGCGTCCCGCTCTCACTACAGCTGTGCGTCAGCTCGACCATTATCCACTCACTCCTATAGAGCCTGTGAGGATGTGTGTTGACCTAAAGCAGCACGTTATGTGGAACAGAAAACTTTGTGAGTTCAACATGTCGGAGAGCTGGTTGAGTCTGTAACGTTCCTCCGACGAGGACAGTGTCCTCCTCCTCTGAATGTGCCGCTCTGTCTTTGTCCCAGGGCAGAGCTTAATCCAGAGGAGGGGTCGTGTACCTGTGTGCTGTGTTTGCACCTTGCACTTTTATCTTTAGCTTTGAGCGTTTGTGCGTGAGTGTAGTATCACTATTTCTATGTATTGTGATGGATAAAATGACAGGATCGTCCTCTTGAGAAAATCAGAAGTAAGGAAGCAAATCAAAGACCTGTAGAAGAGAACTAACACAGGCAGGACCGATGGAGTATGAAGAAGATCTTTGACTAGATTGCAAAGAGTGTAGAGATACTTTGAAAACAGAATGTAATTAAAAAGAGAGTTAACCAACTACAAACATGATGAAACCACGATGATCCTGGGTACCATGCTCTCCATCTTAGTCTAGAGTCCACAGCAGAGGCTGATGGGAATGCCATTAGTTTTGCTGGTATGTTGGTTTGTATTAAAGGCTGAAAGATCAGGGGCCAGTTCATCTTGAGGGGGACGTTCATGTGTCATGTGAAACTGTGGACAACACTCGTCCTGCTCTCACAGCTGCAGTGCTGCTGTTTGTTAAGCAGAGGAGGAGGAGTGCAGCACTGGGAGAAATGTGCACAAGGCCTATCTTCTTTTCAAGCAATACGAGAGGAAATTGTGACCTTGAAATCCATATATTTCATCACAACACAGGGAAATAACCAGCTCTTAAAGGCAGCTTAAAATAAAACCATGAACTGCAGTGCATTCTATTTGAGTTCTCCATTAAAGTAATCGATTATTTAATTTAACAGCATGGAAGGCTGCTCCCTCTGACAGGTTACTGTGCTAACAACAAATGAATTTAATCTCCATCTAATGTTTTTCATTTCCTGTCTTTTCTCCTTTTGATTAACAACTAACATTTCCCTTTAGCTGACCTTATTCATTTTCCCATTCAGAGTTTCATTCATTGAAAGCTTTGCTCGGCTGTACTCAGCAGTGAAAGGAAGAGTCAGCATAAATACAGGTTTGTCCTTGTTTTAACAAATGGAGAAGAGTTTTATACTATGCATGCAAAGTGTACTTTATAGTAAGCAGTGCAGGCTGAGCTGAGAGTGTAGAGACTCAGCAGTGTTACAACCTCAGTTAGTGGCTCTCTCTCTACAGGTGACTCTCAGCACTGCTGTCAGCTCAGCCATGATACACACTATGTTACTCAGTGGTTAGAATCAGACAGAAAGGCCATAATAGCCTCAGAAACAATCCTGATGCAGTAGCTCAGATAGATGCTGAGCTTTTAACTGTATAAATACAGCTTATAGGCCTCGTCTGTGTTCATGTGAACAAAACAGTTCGAACCAGCAACGGACTGAAATTGCAATCTGAGAGTGAAGTAAAGGCCTGGGTGCATTAAGGCTTTGGTGCTAGACCACCTATCAGCATATGAAACCCTAAGACCCCATTACACCTGGCATTGCCATGCAGTATATATCTGAACATCTGGATATGGAGAATATGTTAATGGCAGGTGTAAATGCACGCAGACTGCATTGTGATTGGAATGCAATCAGCCAGGTCACATCTGGATCCCTCCTCCAGGATGGACAGATGTGTGTGCAGAAAAACAGACAGACAGACAGACAGACAGACAGACAGACAGACAGACAGAGTACTTCATTAATCCCTTTGCGAGGTTCCCTCCGGGAAATTGCCATCTCCATCGCTTCTCATATATTGCACTGTTTAAATATAGAATACAAAGTATAAAATAAAATATAAAGAATATAGAAAATAAAAATAAATAAAATCTAAAAATAGACACAATAAATTAGGCAGTAGAGGTAGCAGGAATTTGAATCAAAGTAGGCACTTGTAGGAGAACTAAAGAAAATATATATATGTGTATGTGTGTACCTGAGTGTGTACATAGTGACAGCAGCAGTGGGTATGGTATGCTGATGGTAATGGTAGTATGGCCAATCAGGATGACAAAATTATAAATAGACTGTAAACATGTGCAATGAATGAAGGATGTTGACAGACCAGACAGACCTAAACCATAAGACCACAAACATACAGGAGGCAAAACTCAGTGTTCTCACAGAGAGGGGAGAAGAACAGACACAGAGGGACAGAGAGATGAGGACAGCATGCACACAAGGGAGGGAGATAGGAGGAGAGGCTGAAGCTCCTGGAGGATGAGGAGCCACATTCAAACATCTGGAAGGAAGCATCAATAGCCAGGAGACAGGGGTCCCAGGATAGTCAATGGCCCGGCCCGGAATGGAGAGAGAGAGGGAGAGGGAGGGAGAGAGAGAGGGAGGGAGAGGGAGGGAGAGAGAGACGGAGAGAGAGAGGGAGAGAG
>JBBMOC010000158.1:319972-347081 GCA_037975185.1 Centropyge bicolor | reverse complement strand
ACTGACCTTAATCTCCAGCTCTGGGAGGGAAAACAGTCCCAGCTGGGAATCACAGAGCCTTCAGAAAGTGAGTAGTACACTGCAGTGGTCTTGGTTCCAAAAATAGATAAAACACCATAATGTTGTGTGTTTTCTTCAGAGTCCTGAATGATTGATAACCTGATCCAATACCTCACCATTATAGATGTTTGCAGCCGAGCTTTGGGGGACGGCTGAATTCTACCATCACTGCTCCACCAGGGCAGTTCCACTCCACCAGACACGAGCAGCAGACCGAGGAGGCAGCGGCAGCCTTTGATGACACCCAGCAGTCAACAAGTAAAAGTCCATTTGTGCACAGTCCAGATTGTCCTAAATGTCATGCAAATGAAGGCCTCAGAGGGACCACAAGAGAGCAGGCTTCTGCCGTCCTCTATGGGCCATTTCCTAAAGTGGTCTGCCACTAAAAGCAGCATTGCATTGGAGGTAAGTTGCCCCTCGACATCTTTGAATCAGTCAAAGCATCAAGCCATCAAAGCTGATAACAGTAATGTTTTAATCCAAACAAATCAAAAGAATTGTGCTACAAAGATCTGAACCTCTGGAGCAGTGCTACCTACAGTGTTGATTTGATTTGAATTGCATGAACATGCAATCAAACAAACTGATGTATTTGAGATGTGTGAAACTCCCTGGACCAGATCCTATTTTCATTTGAAAAACAATATGTTCTGGTACAGTATGTCTCTCTAACCAGAGGTGACAGCACAAACATTGCACCGGCATACAAAAAGTGAATCAGCCAAGGACTCCATTGAAATCAGTCCCTTTGAACTCTGATGCCTGATGTTATTTTGTGAAGAAAAAATGATTCAGGAATTTCCAAATCTATGTCGCTCTATTCACTTCCAATCTAATGCAATCAGCAAAGCCAAGCATATCCCTGCTTTCATCCTTTTGATCAGAAGGAAAAACAATTTACACTTTTTCATTTCAGAGGCAGTGTGAAATGAAAGCAGAATAAAGGGGAGTCAGTAGAAAGGGCACAAGACAGAGAGAGATGGGAAACGGTGGGGTGTTAGCGAATGGATGAAAAGCACTGAGCACATTTCATTAAAGTGATCCATCATAAACGTGCCCAGCACACACCACACACACACCACACACACACACATTCACACATTCACAGACACAGAATTACATGCTTCACAGAGCCTCTTCAGAGCTCCTAGAAGCTGATAACTTTGTAGGTTTTCCTGTGGAATACAATTGAATTTAGTCCACAGATTAAACGTAACTTGTAACTTGGAAAGGACATGTAGGTATCTCCATGCATATAACTTCAGCATGGTGGGCGCCGTGTGTGTGTGTGTGTGTGTGCATGAATGAAACAAACAAACACTGGTTTATTGAAAAAGCAAAAAATAGTAACTTATATCTCAGTAGAGTAGTTGAATGGTCCAGGCAAATAAATGATGGGGAAGACCATGGAAAAACCATCAACTAATCAAAATCAAAATCCAAAAGCACCACTATCAGGAACCTTCAACCCAAAATACCCCAAAGCCCAAAGAAGTGAAGTAACTGCACCATAACAATCACTGCCCTTGTTCTTTCTACATCTATCTGCCTTCTGTTTTAACCAGCAGACTCAATGAACTCCTGTCGTCTTTATTTACCTGTCAGAGGATTTGGGTAGGAGACGACAGGAAGACTGGAGCAAACAAGAGAGAGAACAACAACTGAGGGCACTCATAAGGAAAGAGGTTTGAAATATGGGACAAATTGAAGGCAGCTCTCAGTCTGACGCCACAAACCAAGTTTTGAACTGACCTTGATGGGCCTCATACTGCTGTCATGGTGACGCATCCACTTCCAGTTCCTCCTCTTCTCCGGCTGTCTGCAGTTCGGCCTCACATTGCCCTCTCTGTTCTGTTCTGAGAGGAAGCTGGCTTTGTGCCTGATGCCAGTACTAGTTTTCATCTTTCAACTTTTAATATCTCCCTTTGTCCCTTGGAACGAGTCATGATGCATGACAGCCTCCCTGAGCCTTTTATGGTGCTCTCTAGAGGGACGTTTCACCTACAGTAGGTCTGTGGTCGTCATCTGGAGAAGCATCCAGAAGCAACAGGAAAGACAGAGACCATTCTTTTCCACTTCCAACCTGCTGGAATTGCATCTATCAAAGACCTTCAGCATCAAACTGGCTGCGCCCTTTCTTTCTTTATGTAAATATTTGTTGTGATAACTTGTCAAAATGCATTGTTCTGTTTGTATGCTGATGATACTGTTTTCTATTGTTCATCACCATTAGCAGTACAATCTCTTGAATTCCTGTTCCCTTCCTTCGATCTTATTCAACCCCATTTAACTGAGTTTAAGCTGGTCTTAAATGTGGACAAATATAAAATCAAGCTATTTTTGCATCTTCCCAAACTCTCAAGTACCCCGGGACTTGAAATTGAAATGATCTCAATTTATACATATTCGCGTAGAGCACTTTCTTTAGACTGTGAGTCTCCTCAATTCATTCACTGCACTTCAACCTAAAAATAGTTTTATGACCTCTTCTTCTTTTATTGTTCTATTTTTCTTTCGTGACTAGCCTAAAGGGACTTCACCAAGCATTTTGCTGAATGATAAATAATGAACCTTATATCTTGTATAGTTATTGATCTGAACACACTTCATTTAAATCACACCATCAATTGTTCCTTTTTGCAAGCTTAAGTTACTGATCTGCTCTTTATGACTGCACTTACGCACTGTTTAAATATGTTCTACACAATATCCCAGAGTGCTTTGCGTTTTATTACTGGGTGTAGCTCTCTTTTACATCACTTTGCTTCGTACGCTGCTGCAGAGCTGCCATCACTGTGTGTGCCCAGATGTTGCTTGATTTCTGTGTGTTAATCTCTCCTTAGGCTCGTTCCTCCTTACCTGTGTACATATATGTAATTGTGTCGAAAGAGCCAGTATAGCCTGTGTTCTCACAGTGTGCTACAAATGTTAGTGAGTTAGGGAAAAAGCTTCTGAATACTCTTCCCCTCTCTTGGGATAATACACAGAAGGACTTGAAGCTGTCAGAATCGATCACTGATTCAAGTCGTTTCTAAAAACTGAAAAAATCTACTCTTGCTCACTGTGGTTTTTTAAATTGTTTTTACTTACTCTTTTTTCCAGCTGTAACAATGTTAAATGCTGTCCTCTGGGCTGAAATGCTTCCACAGGAAAGAACATGACTTTTGTCAGAATTGCTCAGTTGTGAATGTATTTACTCTCCCTCATCAGTACTAGTGAGGTTTCTGTGATTCAGAGTCATTTTGTAGCTTTTACTGTCATTGTGCTTAACATGCATGTGTTTAATGTAGTTTTTCATTCTGATACATCATAACTTTGTAAAATTGGACCAAGCAGGACTCAGTCTGATGCAGTAGAACTTTGTTTCAATACAAATACAGCAAAATCATTACAATAGGACAACAAGTTTGCATAGAGTCCTATAATGTTATGTGACATGTTTTGCAGTTGTAGTGGTCAGTAATTTACAGACTTACCCCTAACTTTAACTGTAACCTTTTCAGAAATTCTTCTGAGCTCCTGTATTGTTAGACAGAAATTTTGGAAACGGACTGAACTGAAGAAATAGTTCCTATGAAAACTACTGACAGTTTAGGGATTTAGGGAAAATTACAATCACCTCTATTGTACAGGGGTGAAAAATTGAAATCTCAAAATATGGGAAAATCAAACTTAAACTATCTGTGAGAGCAAATATGACTAAATGTAGAGACACACACTAGAAGTGAGAAAATAATTGTCATGATTTAGGTGAACTGGACCTAAAAGCAAAAACTGAAACTGCACCCAGCTAATGCCCAGATACCTGTGCATATGGTTAGCATCACTTCTCCTCTGAGCAGAGCTCCTTCTCTCTGACATTCTCTGTCTCTTCTATGTGCTCCCATTACTCTCATTCTTTCATCTACAGCAAATCTCCTGCTGCGTTTTTGTTCATCCTCCTCTGTCGTGTCACTTTTTCTTCCAGCCCCCCTACCTGCACCAAGTATGCTGCTATACTTTTAATCTTGCTCTTTTCTCTTTCTTTCTTCCTGGCTCCACTCATCCCTCTTCTGTCTGCGCCGCTCCCCTCCACTCATCGTCCTGCTGTCATCTCCTATGGGCTGCAGTCCAAAGCAAAAGGAAGAGAGATCAAAGCATCCCATTGCTCTCAAAGGCCACCAAGATCAAAGGGTGGATATATAAGCAGACTCTCACACACACATACTGGATAAATCCCATCACACATCTATACAGGAGCACTGGTCCAAATGATAGAGTTGCTCTAAGATGGTAAAGAAGAAAATGTTTTCAGCAGTTGAATTTCAGTTTGTGTGTATGTGTGTGTTTGATGAGTTATTGATTACACAAGTTGATGTGAACTTTTTCCTTTGTATGAGGTCTTTTTCTGTATGTTTCCTCTTTTCCTCCTGGGGACCGAACTCTTCCCCTGGCTCCCTTATCACTACCAACTCATTGTGTTGCCCAGTGTACACTGCCATGTGTCTCCTCTGATATGCCGTCAGATGACCTCTCTTACGGTGTTTAATTTCAGCTATCAAATTAATTAGCTTTTCTATAGATAAGACACTCAGTAACTGTGACATCCATCATAGATTGTACAGCACATCTGTGTCATGGAGGTTGCAGCATTTACATTTTTCAGCTGGACTGAATTGGATTTCTTTTTTCCTCAGTAACCTTTAGCTTTAACATTACAGCCAACAAGTTTAATTTGTGTCAGAGGCATTTTATGGCAGTAGTTATGGATCTTTTTTCCCTGTCATTGGGGCAGATGACCTTATAGCAGAAGCAGTTGCCTACTGGCACATCCAACAAACACAGAGCAACAGTAACATTTTTGGGGGTTGTGTCTCTGTCAGCCTGATAAATACAGTATGAGTCTGGTATTTACTCTCTTTTTGTCTTCGGAATATACGCAGTTGAAGTAACACCTTTATAACAACTAATAATGAACGTTATACTCTATCAAAATGTAAAATTTGTGGCAGATATGTTGCATTGGATTATATTAAATTGTCTTGATGTGACAATGTGACCAGAAGGTGTCTTGATAATAAGGGACTCAATAGGCTTACATATCAGAAATGCATTTATTTATTTAAGTATACTGTGACTAATGTTTTTAGGTATTGACATAGCAATGTGTTATATTTCTATGCCATTCAGTATTGTCATCATTTTTTACATATTATTTCACACATCATGCACATACGTTTTGTTGTGCTTGTTTTTTTGTGTGTGCTTTTGGCACAGCTCTGAGTTTCTGGTTTCTATGTCACATGGTATCAGTGTAATATTATAGGGACTATTGAGAAACTTGCTGCTTCTAATACACACAGTTTTGATTGATAATGGCCTGCCATGAACCAGTCATGGGACAGGGAGGCCTAACTTTCATAACAACACTACAATATCTCACATCAGTACACATGTATCTGTATTCCCAGTATATTTTCATAACAATGTCTGTGTGCAGCCGTCCATTCACCAACTGCAAATGCAATGGTAATATTCATGGAATGTCAAAGTAACTTGTTGTGTAATAACAGTGCATTGGGCATTGGGGAAAATGGGCAATCTCAAAAATGCAAAATATTTACCATTATATTTTGAAACTGTGATCAGTAAATACTGTGATATCTATCAAACTGAATGTTTCCTCCTGTATGTTGCACAGCCAAGAAAGTAAAGAATGTCTTAGAGATGTGAGAGCACAATAGAGTATTCTTACTGAAGCACTTTAACTTGTTTTTCATTTGATATACTGTAAACCAATGGGCTTTGGAACGATAATGAAAAGTTAGAATGGAGAAAAGACAGCATAGTACAGCTATACAGAGCAAACAGGAAATGGATATGGAGCCAGAAACACAAGCAGACTGGATCAGTGACCGGCTGCAAACCAGACACTTCAGAGCCTGTGTTGGAGAGGAGGACACTGGACAAACTGTTGTCCATTCTGGATAACCACGACCACCCTCTCCACCAGCTGCTGGACAGACTGCAGAAATCATTCTCCAACAGACTGATTCAGCTCCGCTGTCACAAGGACAGATACAGGAAATCTGTCCTGCCACAAGCCATAAGACTGTTTAACTCTGCAGCTCAGTCTGGCACAGAAAACTCAAGGCTCTCAATGTCATAGTTTACATGTAGTGTCTGATCTGTTTGCACAGCATTTGGATTCTTCTGCACACTTTGCACTAATGTTGCACAGCCAACTACTTTACTATCTATCTTTTACCATTGTTTTTATGTATCAGGATAACATCAGATAATAATATCAGGTGTGTCTGTGTCTGTGTATGTGTGTAACATTACTAGTTCAGTTCAAAAATGGCAAATATAAAGAAGCTGTTAAAACACTCTATTTTAAATGATATGACCTCTTATCTGATTTATTTATTATATTTAGTATGTTTTTACACAGTGGTGTTGCCACATACTGGTGGCTTTTTCCAAACACTTTTTCCAAAATAAGGCTTCTCAAGCTAAAAAGTACGGAAGCATATTGCACTCACTCGCTTAAAAAAAAAATCTCTATTTTACTGAATTAATGAGATAAATTTTCCTTAGAAAATGTTTGTTTTTTGTTGCTCTGTTTTTCTGAATTAACGAGGTAAAGTTTCTTTCTTTTCTTTTTTAAGTTTTTAAATAATAAAAAAAAGTTTCTTGTGTGTCTGTCCGACCCTCCAACAGAGGTACCTGATTTCAAGCACGGAGTCAGTACAGGTAAAGACAAACACAGCTCAAGGAAATTAATCTCGTTAACTCAGGAAAACAGAGGGGTTTTTTTTACTCAGGTGAATGCAGTACGCTTCCGTATAGAAGAGTGTTATGTCCTCGCTTTTCCCAGATTTACGAACGACAACACTGGGAACCTTTGTTTTCAGCCTGACTCTTGTTTCTCTCCGGACATAAAAACAATGCCGGGTGTCGTTTCCGGTGGCGGGCCAGACTTTAGCTCATCGCAGCAGGTTCAATCAGCCGGTTCCGACAGATGTAAACTATCGAACTCTTTCTGACAAAACGAGTATGTGCTGCAGGGGAAGACACGAGGACGTGACGTTAATGAGCTAAAGTCAAGTTATAACGCCATATTACGACTAACGTTGCGTTCACGGACGGAATAAACAAACGTTGGTGTCATGAGTTCTGTGCCGCTGAAGAGGCTGTACAAGGCGCTGCCGGTGTGGATAGTGGAGGACCACCATGATGTAAGCCTGGCTTCTGTGTGTTAAATATAAGAACATATAAACAGTGAGTGCCTGTGTGTTTGCGGATCAGTTGGTCATGTGTACATACCCAGCTAGCTGTAAGTGAATGAATTGATTTATTATTTATTATTCATGAAACAGCCAACTTAAGAGAACACGTTCCCAGATACTATATATAGTGATATTAAAAGAAATACATAAATATAAAATATAAATGAAATACTGCGTGTTCAGTCTGTTTTTTTGTTTGTTGTTTTTGTTTTTTTTTCCTACAATGACACTTTTAATACTAGATGCTTTCCCTCAATGTTCACGTCAGAGCCTGTCACTCACACAGCTTCTAGCCAATCAGCAGCCTCTCAGCAAGCTCTCCAGTTGCTGCACTAAACATGGACTGTAGGCACTGCTCAGGTATCAGCTTACTAAAACCTGGGAAAGGACACAGACCTCTTTCTGGTATATATCTGATATTGGTGGAGGCAGATGGCCGCCATCTAGAGCTTGGTTCTGTCCGTGGTTTCTGCCTGTTAAAAGGGAGTTTTTCCTCGCCACTGTCGCCAAATGCTTGCCAAATGGTTACTATAAACAATATTATGACTGTTATGATTTGGCACTATACAAATTAAAGCTTTTTTTTTTTTTTAAATTTAAGCAAGCATACTACAGTCTGACACGACATGATCAGATTTCTCTCTTTCACTTCTCTGTTGTTCTGTTTGAAATATAGCCTTGTATTTCTGTCTCAGCTGTCCATCAGACCTGCAGGCTACAGTATCCAGGCTTGTTTGTTTTCAGCGGTGCCTTTTCAGAATCCCCGCTGCTCCCCTTGTGAATTCTTCTGTAATTGATTCAGAACACAGAGATCTTACCATCCACATATTGGCACACGTCTGAAATGGTCCAGATGAGCCTCTCAGAATTTAAGTAAGGGTCAAAATGTATCTGTAATTCCAGATGTGTCATCCAGCTGTTGAGATTGTTAAATTAGATAAAACAGCCTAAACCTAGTATAATCTGACTCTGGGCCCAGATTTGTCTCATTAAACTCTGCAGCTAAGTGGTCAAATTCTGCTCTGGCAAATTTCAACATCTCAGATCTTTAACTGTGTACTAGTAGCATAGCAGTTGCTGCTGCACCAACTCTTACAAAACAGCATAGCTTCAGGTGCTCTGTGTATATGATTCCCATGGAATCTGCACAGATCTTATTTTCTGGCTGTTTGATCTGCTCTGTCTGATGAAAGTGTGAGTGATTGACATATAAAGTGTTGGTTTCTATGGAAGACTCCGTGCTTCCACTGAATCTCAACCACGTTAAATATTGTATCAGTTTTTTCATCACATAGCAAAGAGCTTAAAATAGCCTGTTTTCCTGTATCTTTACTAGGTGGTGTGTCATATTTATCGTGCCATTGCTTCAAGACACCTCCCACTGAAGAACATAAAGATGGTTCATTTGGACTCCCATCCTGATCTGCTCATCCCGGTCAACATGCCTGCTGACACTGTCTTTGATAAGGAGAAACTCTTCAGGTACGTTTGGTCTGGGTCACAGGCGGGGACAGTCACATCCTGAAGCTGTGTATTTGTTCAAGCTGAGGATCATGTGAACAGGTGATAGCTGGATGTGGCCGTGGTGTCACTGTGACGTGTTGGAATAATTGTCTAAATCTCCATTTGATGATGTCGATCTTTGTTTATGCACCATAAAGCTAACACTGTTGACTCACATCTGAGGCTGCTTCACAATAAAGCTGCATCGTGGCTACCTGAAGGGTTGGTTCACCCAGACTGGAATTACTCTCCCTATGTACCTGACAGTATGTGCTGTGAACCATACTGACACTGTCTCTACACAAAAACTATTAATGTGTAATTTACCAAATGTACTGTGGCAATGCTGGGAGCTCCAAAAAAAGCTCAAATGACATTATGAATCTCCAAGTGTGTGTTTATGTTTATTTAAGGATCCCCATTAGAAGCATGTGGATGTGCCTTCCTGTCTTCCTGGGTCCTAGTGAACTAGTTCAAATCATGCCAGTATGTTCAGGAAACACATTTCTTCTGACAGGCTATTATTTGCAGTTTAATTGCGCTTGAAAGTACGACAACAAATCATCCAACCCTAAGTACAAGCAACCAGGCAACTTCATCACTTTGCACAGAAGAGCAGGCTCAATTGCATTTAACATAAGTGTCCAATTTACCTCTGTCAGAGAAAGAGAGAGAACAGAAGCCCTACATGTGTCATTTACATTTCTATTATTGCTTATCTTTATAGCGATAAGATAACTGAAGGGTTCTTAACTACTGAATACATTCAATGAATACTCAGTGTCACAATCAGTGGCTTTCAGTATAGTGTTCTATCAAATCTTAATACATACCACTGAGAGGAGAGAAAATCTGTGCGATTGCATTTAAAAACATATAGTTATATTCATGTTACTGACCTAAATTTAGTGATTAATGGTGATACTGATTTCGGGTGGAGTTGCCCTTCCCGGGTTCCAGACGTCTGAAAGCTGGACAAATACAGCAAAACAATCTGCAAGGCTAGATACCATTATGGTTAAGTGAGAAAATATGTCATTGTTTTGGGTGACCAACACGCAGAGGTGAATTAGCAACAGGATGTACACTGCCTTTCAGCCAGTGTGTCCTGGCTATGATCTGTGATAGGCGTTGTGTTGAGCTCCACCAATCACTGCATGTTTTTTTGTTTTTTTCATCTCAGCGAGTTGAGTATAGAGAACTGGATCATGCCCATGGTGTACGCTGGCCATGTGTCCTGTGTGGCCTGGCTGCACCCATACTGGGCCCAGCAGATCAGAGAGGGAGAGCACTGCATGGCTGTGGGAAGAGACTCCTCCACCACCACCATCAGGTAGGATATACTGTGGTACAGCAGTCAGACTGCTGTGTGAAATCATCTGTTGTTTTATCAAATGTATATCTTTCATTAACAGATCCACAGTCTACCCTTTTTATTCTGTTGAGACCACCTCTCAGGATCGTTTGGGCTTGATTGACATCTCCCTCACTCTCCTGTTAGTCGGGGCCTGACAACTTACCCTGTTATCGTTCTTGTAGATACATATGAGCTAAGCAAACTCATGCAGCTCCAGCACCACTCCATCCAGCATTAACCTGATCGGAGTCTGATCAGCCATGATAATGGGAAAAACACTGTGGAACTGTGGGGCCTCAAGGATACATGTGATTCTTTCATTTATTGTTGAACTCCACTTCTTCTCTGTCTCCCTCTGTTTGTCTGCAGGGTGACCAGTACAGACAGCTACTTCCTCAGTGATGGTCTGTATGTTTGTGAGGAGCAGCTGGAGAACTCTAAACCTCTCAGACTGAACGTGGTCAAAGTGAATCCTGTCAAAGCGAGTCATGGGTCAACTTCAGGTACATACTGTAACTACTGAGGGAGGGAGGATAGTGGACAGGGAGAGAGTTGATTGAGCTATGTTGGGGGGATGTTTTTATGAGGCAGGCTGTGTCCTGTGCATGAGCATGAGTGCAGGGCAGTGCACACTGTCATGTTGCCAGTTTCAGGCTGACTACTGATTGAGTCTAGTCCATAAAATGATGAGAAATGACTGATATAATTTTGCCAAGCCCAGGTGACATCTTCAAATAGCTGGACTATACACTCTATATACACTCGAGCTGGAAGCAGAGAATATGTGACATTTGCTTAAGAAAAGACTAAAATGATTAAGTGTTTTTCAAATTTGTCATTTAAATTTCTGACAGTTGACTAATTGATTAACCAACCCTTCATTTCAGCTCTGATGTGTTAGAGCAATGACCAAAGTCATTCTGAATGGCCAGACCCAGATTTGTCCATATTCTTCACACCATTCATTTCTTTCTTCAATTCAAGTTATTTTGCTGTTAGGGTCATACTATTCTACTAATACTTCTATGAATACCTTTTATACTGACTGGGTTCCATCAGGTTTGTCTCATTTGAACTAGTCAAGGTCCTTTCGAGGTGTTAGATTTGTTGGTTCATGTCTGAATACAGCCACTGTTGAATGTTATTGCTAATGTCGACGCTCAGGTGACTGAATCCTCTCTCAGTGCCAAAACAATATGGCCGTGTTTATTAGGAACAGAGCTGCAGAATTACAGTGTGCTTGCTTTTAAGGTTCTCTGATCACCAAGAAACATGGAAGAAACATGCTTAGAAATGACCAGGTTCCTGCAGACCATGGGATTTGCACTGAGTATATGAAATCATTGCACCTCCATTTGGAATTTAAAAACTCTAACGAACATGCTGAATACATTTCCCACTTCAGCAAACATTTTCTCAGCCTTTTCAGAACAGTTTGAATTGTTTATATCAGTTTGTTCATCTACTATTTCCCCAAAATCCTAAAGTCCAAAATCTATTTTAATGCAATTTGTTCATGCCCATATGACTTTTAAAGAGTTATTAGTCCCTGTGATCATTTTCTTTGTCCGTTCTGGCCTTGAATTGATCCCTTTCTAACACAATCCTCATTCTTTGCACAAATGCTTTCTGAAGTTCAGCTGAAGCTAATGTGAGGCTTAGAATGAATGTTTAATGTGATGAAAGGAGGAATGGCAGTAAATCAGTCTGCAGTGGTCTCATGTAGGAGTGAATGATTCCTGTATGCTGTATGAATGGCTTCTCCTTCAGTTCATGCAAACCCAAAGTCATCCAAAGTATTGTCTGGCTCATACTGGATTTTTCAGCTTAGTACTGATATCAGTATTTTAGGGGTTAAAAAAAACATAACAAATTATCGGCCCATCGTAAAATTTCTTTACACAATTGCCTAACATAAACAATCTTGATACAGATCTCATAGATTTGTCTTTGTTCTAGTTTTTTTATGGGCACGAAGACACATCCTGGGCTGGACATTAACAGCTGATAATAATCAGTTTGTCAGTGCTCTCCGCAGGACAAACTATAGTGATGTTCCAAACCTTCTCTGGCATTTCTGTGCCGCAGTCTTACTTCTTTCTGTTTCTTTGTTGTTTGGCCCATAGACTGTATAAAGCCATAGACATACATTGTTTGCAACATATGTTGAAAATGAAAATGAATACAAGCATAGGACAGCTCAGGTGAGGGCAGGATCAGAACACGTGTGTGTCATCTGGTGAGAGAGAGGACATGAAGGTGCTACATTAGAGGACATTCTCACCCGCCTTGCCTTGGTCACACAGGCTCTCAGAACAGTTATGAGTTGTATCAAGCTGTGCCTGACACATAGGGAAGAGGTATGTATAAAGTCAAGCACTGCCTCTCATTGATCATCTGTCAGTCCCTCTCTCTTCTCTCCGAGTCTCTCAACATCTTGAAGTGAGTGAGGGATGAAATTGCATGTTGTAGAGAACTGAAATTAGACCTTTGCCATATGTGGATGATGAGAATATGTTCGTTGTTTGTCAGAAAATCTGTAAAGGAAATATTACTTTTCTGACTCTAAAAAAAAACGGAGGCTTGTAAGTTCTTGCACATGTGCTCATAAATGTTCAGCCTCTGATTTGAGTCACATCAGAGTGCAGCGCTGTTTCACCCAGCTGTCTCCTGTGTTCACCTGGATTGAATCATTAACAAGCTACACTGGGGTGCCACAAAATGAGCACACACACCTCTGCACACATCAGGTGGATCTAACTGGATATGCTGCCTGTTGTCTGCCTGAGACAACAGAAAAGGCATTTTGAAAAGTAGGGCCAAACTTTCGTGCATTTTCTATCAGCCATGCTTGTTTTGTTGACTGAACCCGCGGCTGCTGACGTCATTACGCTCTTGTATCGGGTATCGGTACTCGGTAATACTGATGGAATTCAATCGGTACTTATAAAAGTACCAAAGTCCGTATCCATCTACTGAAGCATACTGCATTCACTGGAGTAAAAAAAAGAATCTCTGTTTTTCTGAATTAATGAGATAAATTTTCCTGACAAAACATTTTTTTGCTCTGTTTTTCTTAATTAATTAATTAACAATGATAATTTATTTTCTACTGGGTTTGACTTTTTCCAGAGGCTTTCTTTTACTTAAGAGCCTGGTTTCTTGGAAGCAAGCAGACATGTGCAGTCTTTATTAGTTTCATCCGGTTGTATTTTGATTTGGGTTTGAGGCACTGGGAGATTCTTCTGTCTTTCAGTAGTATAGGTGGTATTGCTATTAGTGTGTCGACTTTACACAGGCGCCTCAAGACTTTGCTTTTGTTCAGACAGAATGCTCATTCTGATCTGCTGGACCTCGCCTTGTTTCTCCTACATCAGTTGAATGGAAATGGCGTGCTTCATGGATACAACATGATTCATCTCATTAATTCAGAAAAATAGAGCTTCTTGAGTGAATGCAATACACTTCGTACCCATCCCTATTCCCAGCTGTTTTTTTAACCAGGGTGGGGTTTTGTGTCTTTTCTTGAAATGCATTATGGTGCAAACACTGCTGTGTCACATCACTTACAGTATGATGTCATCATTTACAACGTGAGGTTAGTAGAATTAGGAGCCCCCTCCCACACTTTGAGGTAAACACAACGAAATCACAAACATTGAAAACTTTGGCAGACCTGTCAGCAGCTCTGTGTGCGCAGTCCTGTCTACTTCAGCATCTACTGTATGTTCTTCATCATTGTTAAAATAAAATAATAAAAACATGACAAGTCAGTCTGGCCTAAGAATCAAAGTGGCTGATAACTGGCAGAGTTATTCAAGGCCCTGAAACCTCACTCAGTCTGCTTCTTACTATGAGTGATGGGTCACACAATTTGCTGCCGAACTTAGAACACATATGGTGATTTCACAGGAGATATTTCTGTATTTCTATGTTTATCTTTGCTCGCTGGTTTGTCAGTCAGACCTGATCAAACCACACTAACAGTCCTAATGAAGCAGAATAGAAGAGCTCTTGAAAAGATCGTTAGAAACTCTAATATCTAAAGATGTCATTTTCAAATGTTTAACTGTTGCATATTTAATCATGAATGTCTTATGTTATCAAGAAACTTAAGATTTGAAGTTTTGAGGAGGTGAAAAGTTTTTCCACGTGTTGGATTGAATCATATTATTCAGGTGCTTGTGCTACATATACACAATATAACCACGTGCTGGAGTCTCTTGTTATTTAACATTTCTGTCTTTATTGCTGTATTATTTATTAGTCTGTATTTCTGTTGTCTCTTTTTTGTTTTAATTTTGATTATATTCCATAGCTTCTGGTTCATAACTCTGGAGACAAACCACTGTCTGACACTATTTTCTGCTGTTTGGTCTGACATTTCAGAAAAGAAAACAGAAGCAGACACAGAGAGATGGTTTGCCAAGAGATCCCGTACAGAGGACAATAAAGCTGGGGAAGCCAGCTGCTCTGAGCCCCTCTTCAGATGTACTGACACACAGCAGCCAGCAGAGGGCAGCAATGAGACAAGCTTTGGAGATGATGATGATGAAGGATCCACCAGTTACGTTGTCAAGAGAATATCTGCATTTCTGAGTGAGACAGAGCCGTACATCTTGGATATTGATTTGGATTTCTTCTCATGTAAGAATCCCTTCAAGGAGTTATACACACAGGTATGAAGCACCTGTACACCTCCAGCACATTGTTTGATTCTGAAGACGGGAATGCTCCTACATTCATGCACGCATTTAATCAAACATCTACAAATTAAGACATTTTCTACCCTTGCTTTAATTACTGTCCACTACATTACCATTGCAGCCACTTTTTAACAATGTGAGATTTTCACTTGCTGGAAAACAGGAAATTATCATTGAACTAGTGTTGGAATGATCCCTGGTCTGTTTCAACAGGAAATACATCAGATCCAGAAAATGTTCACAGGGCTTTTTTTTAAACTCCTTTTTACTGTATATAATAGAAACAAAAGGGATCCTGATATAATATCATCCTCAAAGTGGGACCTAATACTCCATAATCCATGTTTTCTGGTGCTTGACTGATTAGAACATCAGTGATTTCAGTGGCTGGAGCTCGAGCAGGAGAGTGCGTCAGGCGTTGATTAAAGGGTTGGTGTTCTGATCGCACTGCTCCACCTCTATAAATACTAAAGTGTCCTCCAGCAAGACAATGAAGCCCAGATTGCTGTACTTGTTTGTGCTTGGCAAATGAATGCAATGTAAGGTAATTGTTGAATACACCGGAGTAAAATAAGCCTATATTTGCAATAATAATGGGTTGAGAAACACAAGCAGGTCATTAATTACATACCTGCAATTTATATCCTCATGAAACGGCTGATTTAGAAATAGAAAACACCAAAAATGATGATAATGATATTGATGGTGTTTTTTTAGGCTTTACCCTCTACCTTCACATTATTACTGTGTCAGAGTATGCAGTCCATTGTTGAAACTGAAAATATGGGTAACAAACCAAAAGTCTGTCTTACATCACAGTGAAGGTGAAAAAAATATTCTGTCTGGTGGTTACAAAAACTACAAAGATCTGTGAGCTGTGAACTATTACTACATTG
Source organism: Centropyge bicolor (assembly GCA_037975185.1). Classification (NCBI taxonomy): domain Eukaryota; kingdom Metazoa; phylum Chordata; class Actinopteri; family Pomacanthidae; genus Centropyge; species Centropyge bicolor. The sequence goes on along the minus strand of JBBMOC010000158.1, from coordinate 331,288 downwards.
GATATGGAGTATTCATAATGAAAAAGACAACTTCTCCACAAGGAATGGGGAATAAAAATGTGTGTATAGCTTATTGTGTAAGTATGTGTAAGTAAAGGACATGATAAAATAACAGGAATATGCAGTCAATAACTTTGATGTCATTTGGGAAGTAAAGTTGAGTGTGGCAAACACAAATTGAACTGAGTTAAAAATCTTTCACAGGCAGTTTACATGTTACAAACTGCATGACCACAGAAAGCTAAAACCAGCCTGGTGGAAGTTCCAGGTAGACAGATCACTCATTTTAACCAGTTGACCCTGAATACATACTGAATGTCCCAGTAATCTAGTACTCCATGACCTCCTGGTGATGCTTATTTTTGTAAAATACAAGTGCAAGGAAATTCATAAATGCTAAAGATGCTGTTATGATTCTAGTTTGAGCTATAGTAAGTAACAGATTTTGATTATATCTGATAATTGTTTAATAGAGGTTTATGAGTGTAACCATATCAAGCCCAGGTTCACATGTTTTCTCAACACTGGATCCAGTCTTTCATCCATCTGTGTATAAGAGTTCCTCTGTAGTTTAAATGCCAAACAGTAAAAATCTTTCCTTGAACTGACCTCAGCTCTGTGTCGTCTCTGTGTCCAGGAAGAGTACGCCATACTGAAGGAGCTGTACAACTTCAGAGGACCCAGGCCCGATGCTGATCAGGTCAGACCTTTTGTTGTCAACCAAGATTACAAACAAACACAGGGAAGGACGACAAACACAAACGTCCCCAGGCGTGGTAGAATTCATGTACAAGCAATGATTTATCTGGGAGGTGTCGGCATGTAATAGTTGCCTCATGAGCCATCATTTGGCTGAGTGAGTGAGAATGCAGATACATTCAGTTACAACAAGAGCAACATCCCAGCGTGTGAGGTTAGTGAAGTGAGTCAGCTGCCCAGCCCCACAGCTCCTGCTCCCTGCTGTGGGTGTGTGCTCTGCCACTGGGCTCACTCTCTGGACTGCAGTCTTCAGGCTCTCACTCCTTCTGTGGCTGTCGGGGTGTGTACTGTGACTACTGTGATTAGAGGGATTTAACATTCTTTTAAGTTTCATCACATGAATTTGTCCCAGCAGTCGGCTGTGTGTAAAGGTCTCACAAGCTTCAGAGTGATGTAAAACAGATCAACATCCTGCTGAGATATTTCCAATCCATGGAGTGGACACTTTTCTATATTTAGTCAATGAAATGTCTCATTCAACATCAGCATTGATGTGTTTCATCACTGTACAGGTATATCACATAGTTTACAGCTCAAAAAAGACATTTACATGTGCAGTGTCTTTTTAAATAACTCCACTGAGTCTAAGTGTGACCCTCAGTAGGAAAAACACGAGATTCTCCAGTCTATTTGTACTTTATTTAACTTAAACCATCTGTACCTATTCTTAGCACAAACTCTTTGGATCTGTGGTGGATCTTTATTTTAAATTAGTCATGTTTTGATGGTTAACATTAGATGTGTGTGTGCACTGTGTGTGGGTCCAGGAGGAGCTGGATGAGTGTGTGGACCGTCGTGTACGTCAGTTAGAAGACCTGGAAGCAGCGTTCGCTGATCTCCTAGAGGATGATGGGGAGGAGACAGTAGCACGCTGGACCAGCAACCCTGGGTAACGTTTCTCTGGGTTCGTCTCTCCAGCAGTGACATGAGCAGTGAGGTTAATGTAACTCTTACAGGGGACGTCTGCTGATGAACAGTCAGTGAAAGTGAAGGCAGCTGTGTTGGTGGAGCATGTGGGTGGTGGGATGATTATGCAGAGACTTTAACTGGTTATGTAATAAACACTTACAGTCATTTACTATATAGTGAGCAGTGAGCTGAGACTTCTGACGATCAGTGACAGTCACCATCACTTTGCATCATCACTGACTGACACATGAGCTGTTGCGTAACTGTCATTGTGTCCATTTTTCTGTCCATGGGGATCTTTCAGGGCGCAGCTAGAGCTCATTATCTTCCTTTTTTTGCTTACATATATTTTCAGCATGGCCTCATTAGCCCAGCTGGTTTCCAGTTTGAAGTCGAGAAATCTGTGCCCTGACTATGAAATGGTAACAATGTTGATGCATTTCACTGGAACTGTATGTACCACTACTAGAAGAACCACAGTAACAGTCTGAATAGTGTTCATATCTAACTCTACTATGATTATGATTCTTTGTTGTGATGTAAGTGCAGTAATAATTGACACATCCATAGAATTGTACTTCATGCATCAGTTTGGGCAGACGGATGTTTTTGCTTCATCTAATCCTCTGTTCTCTCTCAGGTGCATCAGGCAGGACTAACCTGTGACTCTGTGGAGCTGCCTCACCACATCAGCACTGATGAGGAGATTGACAGACTCATCTCAGCTGTGCAGCTGTTTCTGAAGGCTCTGCCCAAGCCCACACTGGTTACCATGTCCAGGTGAGTCATACACCTGGTTCAAGATCTGCAGAAGCCAGAGTCTGAGGTGAAATCAGAACGAGATGATGATGTGTTTGTGTGTGTTTTCAGGTCCAGTCTGGATGAGTACTGCCCAGTGGAGCAGGTGGACTCAGTCCAGAGCAGAGTCCTGGCTGTGTTGGAGGGCTTGTATGGAGCACTGGACTTACACAAAGACTATGAAAACAGCAGCACAGAGACTCACACAGAGTGCCAACCTCAGGCCTCATGACAAACACACATGTACGTGTCACTGCTGGACTGAGTGGATGCACTGTTTTCTAAAGACAGCCACATGACAAATGGATGCTGTTACAATGACTCTCAAAGTAAATGCAGTTCTATGTCCAACAGCTGGAGCATGTTCTGGAACATGTTGTGGGGCAGTTGGCCATGATAACTGTGTAATGTGTTCACGTTAGAAGTGGCTGCAGTAGATTCTATCGAATTCACTGACACTGTTTACGTGCACAGAAGAAACCAGATGGCTGTGAGAACACTGCCGGACATATGGGTCATATGGTGATCCGTTTTTTTTTTCTGAGAATCAACAAATCCCATGTGCAAACTCAAACCAGCTATTATATAATCCTACTTGTCCACCAAGCAGAAATCTATCAGTGTTAATCAGACTTTTCACCGAACATGATTCTTCTAATGATAAACACAGTGGTTGTTTTTCCTCATGGTTCAGAGTCCTCCCGTAACCTCATCTAAACTGACAACAGATGCATGAAATGCCTCAGGGCGTGTTTCATGTGAAAAAAAGTTCCTCATAACTCAGCTGTCTTTACGATCTTAAACCACAATTTGCAGTTGCAGGACAGAGTATCTCAGCCCTGTTACAGCAGACTGCAAACTTACCCTTTCACCCAGAAATGCTAATAATAGATCATGTTGGCAATCACTGATTTGTTCAGTGAACTTGTTTAACAATATGACGAGACTGATACGCCCATGTCAATCTGAGGGTTTTTTGCAAATGCTCATAGGAGAGTTCGTTGAGGAGAGGCCTCTGATAGACAGAGTAATAAAATACTCTGTCTGTCTGTCTGATCTCATCCTCTCTGTAGGTGCTAGAGTTACACCAATACATTTGCTGATAATTCTACTTAGATTCTTCCATGAAATCTGACAGGGAAAGTCAAACTTGGTTAATGAAAACTGGGGTTTTCCTTAAATTATACATGGCTTCATAAACAGATGAACAACTCATTAAATCACAAAGAGGGGGTTACAGTCTTTCCAACAGTGTTCTTGTTCTTGCTTTTCTTTCTGATATTACTGATAAGAGTTGAGAGATAAGAGTTGTACATCATGAGGTATCTACTGAAACAACCATGTACCTTCTCTCTGATCACTGTAGTAAACCAATGTAAACGAATGAGTACAACTCCAAAACATAGTTATGAACTAGATATAAGCTCAGTGCCAATATATGAGTATGGATCTATGGCAGCCGATAAGTAACACTGCTTAAAGTACAGATTTGTGCAGAAAAGCCAAAGATGAGTTTGAAGACTTTTAGAAACTGTTTCCGTTACATAGTCTGCCCCCCCAGAGAGCTCAGATAGATCAACATGAATATTGTATGATGTATCATTATCTCATTTTTAAACTCTCAAATATTAATATTGGCCCTGAAAATCATGGGTCAAGCTTCAGTAGTTACCAATTAAAACACATCAGTCTGTATAGCAGTGCACTGTGCTCAGATAGCCTGTGTTAAATGACTGCCATCTAAAGCCGAGACCAGTGCAGCTGCAGCGCTGTGTTGTGGATTGATCTACACTGGAGAATCAATTATTGAGACACAAAGTGTTGAGATGTTTGAAAACAGCTTTCTTTATTAAAAACAGTGAGTTTGAAACGGGCCTGTAATTGATCATTCCTAAGGCATTTAGCAGCAGGTTGTTCAGGGCTTTAAAAGCAGCCTGATGGGATGGGTAACTCTCTGCAGTAGGTCTCATGACATGCCATTAGAAGACAAGGTTGTAGACAGTGTATCAAGGCAGCAGATGGGAGATGGGAGATACAGCAGGTTTTCTACTTAATAGGATCAAAGAGTGTCATGTTAACTAGATTAGTTTTATGTGGATGCAAGAACGTTGCTGACAAGGAGTCACTGATGGTTTGTCTGCTCCTCACGATTTTGGCAGTATAGAAGGAGAAAAATTCATTACTTGCGTCAGGAAAAATGAGTTCAGGGGATAGTGATGCTGGAGGGGTTTGTCAGCCTGTCACCAGCCAGGATACACAGCACCAGTATATACCCTCCCTGTGTGTGTCTGTGTGTGTGTGTGCTTGTTTTTATATCCCGGTGGGGACTTTAACCTGACTACACACCAACCCATGGGGACATCCTGTCACTGTGGGGACTAATTTGAGGGTTACAGTTAGATTAAGGTTAGGGTCAGGCATTCAGTTGTGATGCTTTAGGTTATGTTAAGGGGCTATGGAATGCATTGTGTCAATGGAGTGGCCCCCATGGGCACAGTGAAACAAGTCTGTGTGTGTGTGTCATCTTCAAAGGAAATTGTGCAGGTTCATGAAGATGTTTTCAAAAAGAAAAAATTAAATTAATAAAGTCCACTGGGAAATGTTCAAAGTAAGGTGATTTATCTTTAAAGCACATGTACTGAGACAGAGAACCTTTTTTTAAGCCTGTAGTTTCACAGTTTTCCTGTAGAGGTCACCACTGAACATTAGGATGTTTCTCATGTCTGCCTAACCCTTTAACGTCATGTGACAATGACAAATAAACATGTATTGTACCTTTAGCTCCAATTAGTGTTACCATGGTATCAATAACAGGCGTGAGCATATAAATAGAGATGGAAACGTAGTGAAAACTGAACAGTGTTTTACGAGTGTCCCTAGGCTGTGGGCGTTCCGTGGAGCACGTGAACGCATCCTCTAGTCAACGTGCTTTTGTGTTTGTCTGTTGACTGTGACGGTAACTGACAGAGCAGCACAGACAAAAGCAGCTAAAATGAAAGACTGCAGTTTGTCCAGAATCTGTGTTATTATCTTATGTGCGGCTGTTTTCATAGCAGTCTTAGTTGTTAACGCTTTGGCTGGAGCTGGCAGAGGTGAGTAAAATAACGTCAATATCTTTCATTGGAGCTGAAGCTGAAGTTACGTTTAGGTCTTTTCTGAAATCTCAGCTCATTCTCATTTTAATGGTTTTCAGTTTGACCTAATGTTAATGTATGAGACGACACGGGATTTGTTTTCTCTATAACTTACGCAACTGTTTTCTCCAGTTATAAAACATGTAAGTGTGTGTGTGTGTGGGGGGGGACTCCCTGTTAAAGATGCCTGCAGGCTGCTCATTATGTTCCTCCACAGAACAATGAGCAGTCATTTCCATGACCCTGCATGTCTAACGTTAGCTTAGCATGTTTAGCTACTAGCTGCATAGTTAGCTCGAGTTTATAGAAAAACATGGCAGAAAAACAATCTTTTGGGGCGTTTTGTTCCAAGAAGACGAGATAACTTTCAGCAATCAACAGATGCTCCTTGTAGCATGTTAAACAGCTGGTTCACCAAAGTACAGGAAAAAACTACTGTTCTCAGTTTCTTCTGTTAACAGCTGTAGTCAGTGAATTCAAACTTAGGCTAAACTCCATTCAACAGCGGAGTTGATTTGATTTTGGTTCGTGATGCACAACAAGTGAATAAAAGTGACAAAAAAATAAATCAATGTAATCAGAGCAGAAATCACTGTAAGTATTTGAGTTACTTTGTACCAGACCAGTGGAATGAGCTGAAGGAACAGGAAGTGGCGCCTCCAGCTGCGGGCTCTGCAGGGTGTGGCACTGGCACATCTGCTCCCACAGAAGAGTCTCCAGGCTCTCTGAAGCATGATGGGACACTGGTCTGAGTGTGTGCAGTGTGTCTGGGTGTTGCTTCTGGTTCTGTATCTCAAGTACTGAACTTTTTACTACAGGTTCTAGTTTATGATACTTTGTACATTTCCTCCTATATTCATCTGTCAGCTCCAGTTATTTGTTACTTTTGAGATGAAATTGTTGTTGTGGTAATACTTCTGACACTGTGTTTGAGGTGGTGTGCATAAGACTGACATGACAGTCATACCTATGACGGACACCTGTCATGAACATGAAGGAGTGTTTAGGGATGTTTATGACTATTGTCATGAAATGTCATCTGGTAGATTATGTCATGATAATGACAAACTTGACATTAAGAACATAAGCTGTCATGAACATGACATAAACACATGTCGTAACAGGCTTATTGTCAAAGTGTGTGTTAAAATTACATCAAACTCATATAGGGTTGGTTTTGACATTGATTGTCATAAGGCCATTGAATGTTGATGAATATTTTCCTTGACCACTGAATACAGTGGTACAATTAGTAAAATGTCAGTAAGTGTTAGTGTTAAACGATTATATATCGGTGTCATTAATTATTTCCTGAGCTAACTAGCTTAGCACAGCTCCAGTCAACAGCAGTTACATTAACAACAGGTAAAGCTAGTAAAAGCTAAACCAGTAAACATTTTCTCCATTAAATATCAGATTCCTGGTTCACTTCTACATCAGTGGTGTAAAACTGGGGGGGGCGGGGTCTCTGATGTGTATGTGCCCTGCAAACCCACGAGGTAATTCTGATACAAAAGCAACTCAGACATACACCAAACTTTACAACAATGCAATTACTTCTACACTAAAAACATTAAATAGTAAACAAACACATCTTCATGGATGGTCCCTTCTGAGTATCCCTGTCCAGGTGATAGTCAGAGTCAGTGCCACACACAGGCAGTGGATATGTGTCATTGATCAAAAAAGACAAATAGATGCAGGATGTTGCCCTTTCCAAGGGAAATGGCCAAACGATTATTACCTCCATCAAGGAGGTTATGTTATTGCCAGCATTGGTTTGTTTGTTTGTCTATTTGTTTGCAACATAACTCAAAGAGTTATGGACAGATTTTGATAAGATAAGAGGTGATCCGGAAAACCGCCTTTACAGAAATGTGGATTTTCAGGTATAACTATTGAACTAAACATGATATCAATGTGATTCCAGTTGCTAAGGGTCTGTTTTTATGGTCCAGGAATCCATTGAAATAGATAAATCTCTCTCTGCACTCTCCCAGTGCTTCTCTAGCTCGTGGTTGAAATGAAAGGCAAGCCAGTGTGCCTAGTTTGTAAAGACACACAGTGATGAAGAAGGTCGATCTTCAGCATCATTACAACTTGAAACATGTTAAACTGCATAAGCTGCGACGACAAATACACACTTGGATAAAAGCTCTTTGGTGGAGACCAACAAGCATTCTGAGAGAGACAGTATGCAGGCAAATAGCTAACAGCTAAGAAGCTAAATCCTCATGCAGAAGAATGAGTGAAGGGATGCCTTTTGGCCCCTGCAGAGCTGCTGCACCATCAGGTGGACGGTGGTAGCAAGGATCAAAACGGGGTTCACATCATAAGCCAGTTTTCACCAATATATAATTGTTTGACAGGAATCAAGCTAATTTCCCACCTGTCTGTCTCTGGAGAAAGAAACATAGCTGAAGCTGTGCTCCTGTTCTTTGTGAGGCCACAGAGCTGGCCGTGCCGTGTGCATCCCTATGTGCAGGGGATTCAAAGTGGTCCAGTTAGAGAAAATCCCAGCAAAGCAAAGGTCCCAGAACATCATAACATCTGTCTCACTCTATGATTCAGCTCCATATAAAAGATGCTGGTTTGAAGTGCACATGGGAAGAATGATTGACGAGGAAAGATTTAAAGCTCTGTTTTTGCTGTCGGCTCTTCTCTTCTTAGAACATGCCATGTGAAAATGATTTTCCCTGACTCACTTCTTTCTCAGACTGTTGTCCAGTCCAAAGTCCACATAGTACCACTGAAGAGGTGAAGGAAGTGCTTCACGAGTGTTGGAAAGGCATTAGAGAGAGTAATAACACTTGACTACATTTTGATGATTAGTCCAGATTGTACCGTTGTACCATGTGACACATGACGCTAAATAGTCTCTTTAAGTTTGACAGTTAGGCCTGCTGTGGCGTGTTTATGATGAGTTATGTTGTCTTTACATGAATGTCAGGTTGTTATAACATAGACATCTCAAACATCAACTTTGCATTGAAAATAACATAATGACCAAATGAGACTTTCTGTCATAAAGACTCCTTCATGTTCATGACAGGTGTCAGTCATGGCTCTGACAGTGTCATGTCAGTCTTCTGCACACACTTTCAAGTTTTACATACATAAATATAAGAGAAGCTTAAAATTACAATGCATTGTTCAAGATTAAAGCTCTTCTTCCCATTTTTTTTTGGCTCGGGAGTCCTAACAAAAAAGCTGGTTCATTGTCACATGTCTGAGTTGTTAGCAGCTCCACCAAGAGAGATTTTCCCTCTTTGTCAAATGGTTTTATTATTAACTCTTCAAGACCCAAAGAAGTATATTTATCCAAAATAGAAAATATTTGAGAAAAGTCCAATGAAAATGAAGACACTTTTTACCGACTTGTGTAGTGATAAATCAGGAGACTGTACAGGATGTGTGTCCACTTCTTCTTCAAGGCGTCTTATACATGAAATACATCAGATCATCTGACATGACGTCCCTTTCTAATGGACTCACAGAGATAGTCTGGCATCTCCTTTTGAGATTACACCTTGACCTCCGACTGACCAAAGGAATGTGTACTGCCATAATCTAAACACAGAAATACACCAAACCATGTCATCGTAGCTCTGTTCTCTACTTTCAGAGAGCTGAAGTGAAACACAGCAAAATGAAGTGCACAGATTCGGAACATTTCACGACACTGGTTCAGCAGTACTTTGTTTGAAGTCTTTTCTGTTCTTCTGTTAATCATCTCAGGACCTCTCAGTTTTATCTGATGACCTCTCAGAGGGCCCTGACCTCTTGTTGGAAACCACTCAACTGAACTACTATTTAAACTAAACTGAACTGCTGTGTATAGGCTAGTTAAAACTAGAATGTTAAACTACATGTTGATGTGTCAGTATTAACAATCGAAGCAGTATTTAGTGTATCCTTGCATTGTTAAATTTGAGGCTTGTTACTTTCAGTTAAAGAAAATCATTTTTAGACAATAGTGTGCCTCTAGAAAGGAAATGGTTTTCCCAGTGTGGAAGAACTTCACCTGACCTCATCCTATGTAAACACCTCGGGATGAGCTGGCTCGCCGGCTGATGTTGGTCGATCAGGTCTCAGTGTTGGACCTCATCTTGTGACTGAATGTCTCTGTTGTTTCCCAGGTCCGTTCCATTCCACCACAGGTAATGTGTCGGCCCGCTATGAGACAGACATCACTCCAGCCGGCTGGACCTTCTCTATCTGGGGTGTCATCTACACCTGGCTCACCCTGATGGTCATATACATCACTTCATATGTATTTAGAGGGTGAGGTCAAAACAGGCATTCTAGATATTCACTCATATTTAATGTGTGTCACATGTTAGTCTGACCAATATGAAACTGATCTTCATCTCTCTGTGAATAGATGCTGGGCTCAGTGTCTGCTGCCGTACGGTTTCTATTTCTGCTGGCTGGCCAACATGGTGCTGAACATGATCTGGCTGCTGCTCTGGGACAGGGAGTACGTCTTCTACATATTACTTCACTGCACAGAAAAACTTAAAAACAGCAACAGCAATGAGAACCAAAAAAAAGAGTCTGGGTCTAGGTTGACTTGGCTTAATAGCATCATGAGTGGGGGGGGGGGAGGACCAGAAACACCCTGGACTGAGCCATTAGTAAGCATGAACCTGTGACTTACATCTAGACAGTGCTGTACTACCACTGAGAGGAGCAGGGAGTGAGGACAGTGCAAGGATTTAGGTATGACAAGAGAAACTACATGTTCAGTATATTGAGGATGTAAATAAAGGGTCAGCTCACCAAACACAGTCATCAGTCTTGTGCTTCCACCCAGTACCATGGAAATGAACTGCATTACAAAACAGCAATAGAAAAAGTCATTTAATAGTGATAGTATTAATTTGCTGTCAGTTATCCAGAATAACAGAGACATTGTTTCCGGAAAGACACAAGTCGTTTAAACCTGTTCTCACAAGCAGAATTCCGTTCACCTCATTTGCATAAGGAAGGAGGCAGCAGTCTGTGAGAAGGGATATGGATAGAACTTGAATGAAAATGAGGAAATGTGTTTTAGCTGTTTGGGTGAACTGACCCTGAAGACAACAATCATAGTTTTAAACAATTAGAATGAGTCATGTGTATAATATTCTATCAAGAGAAATGTGAATTTGTCAGTGGTGTTGCCATATATATTATGTAAGTGTATGAGACTCTAACTGTGTGCTCGAGTAGCTTATAAAAAATGCTTGTAGGAAAATCATCAACTATCACATAGTGGATTCTGACCAGAGAAATTTCATTATCAATTATCATACAAACGGCATTGTTGCCCTTTTCTTAAACGTCTTATGGGCAAATATAATTAGTTTAACTATAATTTTATATTCAGTGTGTTTTCCTCATATTTAAATAGAAATAGCTTTGGGTAAATATGAAACTCCTCACAGTGTTTTTCTGTATCACTGCATGCTACAGCCACTGTTATACTGTATGTTGGAGAATCCATAAAAGTACAAAGTGTGGAATGGTGTGTTGTGACTGACACGCCTTTGATTGGCTTTAAAAAACTGCAGTGGATTTATTGAATGATTATTCCACACAGTTGATTTTAATAGCTCTCTCTAAAATGTCCACCAGTAATAAAACAGTTGACATTGCTCCTGCTGATGATGCATCATGGCCCCTCTCTCTCTCTCTCTCTCTCTCTCTCTCTCTCTCTCTCTCTCTCTCTCTC
>JBBMOC010000158.1:265975-319591 GCA_037975185.1 Centropyge bicolor | reverse complement strand
TCTCCCTCCCCCCCCCTCTCTCTCTCTGTCTCTCTCTCTCTCTGTCTCTCTCCCTCTCTCCCTCTCCCTCCCTGTCCCTCTCTCTCTCTCTCTCTCTCTCTCTCTCCTCCAGGATGATGCTAGCAGCTCTGGTTGTGTTAATCATGATAGCCATCTCCAACTACTCGGCTTTGTTCTTCTGCTGCTTTGCCACTGATTACTATGGGCTGTGGTTGCAGACATACCATCGCAAAGACCTGGCCTGCCTCAGGATCCTGGTAGGGCAGCAGACGTCGTCTCTGTGTTTGTCTCTGTCTCTGTCCTCTGTGAACGGCGTCATCTTTGCACTCACTCATGTTGATGTGTGCAGGTCCAGAATGGTCTGGCTCTCTACACCACGTGGACGTCCATCGCCTCTCTGATCAACTTCTCATTGGTTCTCCACCTGTGGGGCGTGGAGCGGAGCACGGCCGCCACAGCTTCTCTGTGCATCCTGTTTGGAGAGGTGATGGCATGGTGAGCTCTGATTGGACGAGGTTCAATGATGCACTTTTTAAATGTAGAACAGCAACACAATCAATGTATAATGAATTATTTAATGAAGTGAAGTAAAAGTGGTTTGTGCAGTAACTGCTGAAGGTCTAATCCACTCAGTCTGTGTCATGACTGTAGAAAACACTGGTGATCAATCTGAATATTTGTGACAAGGAAGCGTCCGTGCAGAAGTGAAGTGGGATGAGATCTATGGGAGCGCTGATGATTGCTCTGTGTGTGTGTGCAGGTTCATCCTGGAGAACTGGGTGCTGGACCGCTGGGTGCGGAACATCCTGACCGTCTACCCCGTGGTGATTGTGGCTCTGGTCGGGAACATCATGAGACACTTCCACCCGGCTGATCCCACCACAAATGCTGTGTTCATGAGTGAGTGTAACATGACGGCTGCCACAGCTGTGACGTCACCCACACCAGCTGTGTTTCCATCTTTACAGCAGAGCCCAACAAGCTGACTGACTGTTCTCCATGAGGGTCACAGTGTGTGAGTCCTCAGAACAGACAGGGCAAAAACACATGAATCCCAGATCCACACACACTGTTTTAAGGGAAGGTATCTGTGGAATTTACACAGAAGGAGCTTGACTTGACAGTTGCTGGTGTTACAGTGTGTTGCCTTTCTGTTTTCAAAGGGTTTTTTCTGGTGGTTGATCCCATCATTCACTGTTGCATTTTTCTGTTTGCTCTCGTGTCCTGTCAGTCGTGCTGCTGGTGTTGGCCTGTGTCCTGCTGCTCTTCCGAATCTGCACAGTCATCTGGAGGAACAGCAGGCGGCCTCTTCTCTCCCCGGGCTCGGCGCGGCTCATCATCTCCCCCCTCGACGGCAGCAAGTTCAAGATCTTTGCTTAAACAACAGGAACTCTTCCAGTGCAGCCCAGATGCACTCGTGTTTACATTTTTACACAAGGATAAATCTGCCACTTTGAAACTGATGTTTTTGCTTGTGAGTGTGTTTAACTAGTCAAAGGTTTGTATAAACAGCATGGGTAAGAAAGGGGAGGTGTTCAGAGTTTAGTGGGAAGATTCCTCTCAAACTGTTACTGAGACGTTACAACAATGCTTTTACATTTACTGAAACACTTTCTTTAAAATACTAATAAACCACCACTGTTTTCACTGCTTGCCATTAACAGTCTATAGGAAAGTACTTTTTTATACAGACACATGCATGTGAGTTGATTATCATGTTTTCTTGCTATTTTACTGCACTTTTTATGGCGTTTTCATTTTGTATCCAAACAGTGACAATATATATCCTTTCAATATCCACTACGTTCTTCTTGGTAATATCATTCGAGTAAACGCACAGTCATCTCTTCTAAAAGTGCTCAAGAACTTGGGTGAATTCATTCTGAGTTTCTAATTAAAGAATTCTTTTTCACATCTGGAGTACTCTGGTTTCCTGAAAATGGAGATGTTTCCCCGTCATGACAAAAATCGTTTTTGCCTTTGCTCGTGCATTGGAGAGTAAAACTTCTGCTTCAGTCTCTGTTGGGAGGATTTGTGGTGATTCCTCACAGAGTTTCATGTAGGTTGTATTTGGCAGTGGACGCAGTGATTCACATCCTCCAAGTGTTGTTGAGGATGCAGACTGGTCCTGGGTGTGTCCTCAGACTCACTGGAACAGGATGAGCCGTAACAGTGGTGAACATGGAGGTGATTCACTGGCACCAGAGCTGCAGCTCACTGACCCTCTTCTGTGGCCCTTTGGTCCTGTTGAACTTTTCCTCCAGTACCTGACCTGCTGATCAGGTGAACCAGCTCGAGGTCCTTCTGATCTTCTGAAGCCTCAGTATAAAGGTCTGCCAGCACTGCGGGCAGCTGTGGGATTTATTGAACAGAGTCGTGTTCACAGGGAAGAGTCAGTGATCCTTCAGAAGATCCAGACAGACACAGTGAGCTCTCGTCTCATCCAGCTGTGATTTTCCTTCCTCAGACCTCGTGAGTGAGAGAGTTTTATTTCCTCACAACACAAACCAACACTCAGTCCAACTCCTCACTTTCTCTTGCTGATCTGCATGAAGTTTGCATGTCAGCTTCACTGTATGTCGACGCTGCAGTTCTGTGAAAGAGGAAGCAGGAAACATGTGGACAACATGGTCAGATATCTGTGACAGCAGAAGTAGAGAATACAGAGGCTTCACTGCAGCCAGAGGAGGAGCCTGAGCTTCCAGCGTGTCTTTAACCCTTGTTTGGAAAATGAAGCGAAGAAGAGAGTGAAAACACATTTACACAACAACATACACAAAGCACACTGTGGGGAAAAAGGTCATGAGCAGTCTGACCTCGGCTCAGGTTCTGGAAACCATCATGTCACATGATATGGAATTATAAACAAACTTATTAAATTAGTTTTATTACATTTACATAGACAATGGTTGTGAAGTACTGCAGTCATTAACCAGTTTTATCACATGAGCAAAAAGGACAGCGGCACTAAACAGATGTTGACAGATGTGAACAGTCGACAGTAAACAACACAAAACATAAAGTCAGCAAATCGAAAATCACTCAAAGTTGTAAAAGCTAACTTTTAAGTAATGAAATGTGAAGTTAGCTTGGTGGCCCCAGTGGCCTTTGGCTGAACAACAAGTAGAGAGAAGTAAAAATGTCAGTAAGTGAATGAGAAATGTTTGTTATGCCGCAGTAATTCAACTGTAAACTACAAAAATATCTGTGAAGAGTGGCCGCAGTGAGCTGCAGCTAACTCCTGACCAGGAGAGACCCTGGCAGAAAAAACCCTGAATGTACTGAACTGAGCAAGGTTGCTTTTTATTCCTTATGAATTCAATTTGTTTCAGCTCTTGTGAAGAAAAAGAATGTGTTATTTCTTCTTTCAAAAGCTGCACAGGCTCAGTTTAAATGAAAAGAATAATGACCAAAATGTGTTATCACTTCATCTTTTATCGAGCACAGGGGCTTTTTCTGCATTACTTTTCCAACACAGAGCATCAGATGCTAAGTCCCAGACATTCCCAGAGTGTGAAGCAAATCAGAGGTGATAAAACGTGTAACAGTGGAGCAGAGTATACAGTGGTTGTAAATGGGGTAATATCAGGAGTTTGACTGAGTTTTGAATTTGGAGAAGCTCAACAATCATCTCTGAAGTGATGCTCCTGTAGTGAGGGAAAACCAAAAGGCTGAGAAGAAGAAAAATGACACATCCTGAGAGAGTCTGAAGGACAGTGTGTGCAGCCTGCAGACAAAGAGAGGGAGAGCAACAGCGGTGTTCAGAGAGGATGTGAAAAATGTAGAGGAGGATTCAGTGCAGAAGTGGTTAGGATTGATGAGCAGACATGAAAGGTTGAAGGAGAAAATGGAGAACGGGTCCAGAAAGTGGAAATAATTCCTAACCAGCTGTGGCTTTTATTACAACATATACAACCAGACGTTGATTATCAGCAAACGTTCTAATGGTGTCACATGATCTCTGTCCAATTAGATGAAGAGGTTGTAAATGTGAGAATAATGCGTTTTGAATGTATATATTATTGAAAGTTAACCATTTTAAATTGAGTTTGCAGAAGGCTTTTAGTGATGGTGACAATGTGTGTGTTGTCGTGTGATGCATACAGATGAGGAGGCCGGTCCTCACAACACAGTGACACCACAGATGAACCACACATGTAGAGTGTATGTTTGAGTTTGACTTGGTGGAAACACTCAGTGTAGATTGCAGATATAATCATATACTGTCAGTTGTTAAAATACAACTTGATTTCTTTCTCTTTTTTTAATTTCCATTCACTTTCAGTCCCCAACTGTTCTCTGAAAATGTGAGTAATTGCTCTTGTTGTCATTAGCATTTAAAGCTGCAGCAGTCACTGTTTTTTACTTGAACACTGACTCAGATGATTCCTGGGAGAAAAAGGGGAAAGAAAAGGCTCCTCTGCTTTTCTTTGTTTGCTTCATCTGTCTGCCCTCTACTGGTCAGAATTGTGTAATGCAGATTTTATAACATTTATAAGAGGCTATTTTTGTCAAATAACCCCTGATATTTTGCACTACCTGTTAAAAGTAAAACATTTTCTTTGATATCACTAATGTGAGACTTCAATATGCTTTAAGCCTGTAACTGATTTATACAGCAGTTCTGCTTGATGCAGTTAGAAAGAATTTGACACAGTGGACAAAGATATAAATAAATGAATGAATAGGTCTTGTTGTTTCATCCTCCTCTCTGCCACTGAATTCAGGCTGCCCCACCTCAGGGCTGGCCTTCCCTGCTCACTACAGCAGTGAACAGAGTGAGAGAGGATATGTCAGGAGGCTCGTTTTTCTTCTGTCTTACATTAGCTGTCACACGCTGGAACAGTACAGTGCCATTCATAGAACATGCTGTGCACCACAGCATTTACAGCAGTATCTCAAAGATGTGTCCCAGGTGTGAAACAGTGACCCTCATACATACGATGGAATTGAATTGGAATTGTGCAAAACTAGACCACTACTGTTCTCCCTCATCCTGAAATGCAGCTATTATGATTATTATTAGACCTGTGCCTCTCTTACTGCCCCCTCCTCGCTGCTGCCAGCAATGCTTGCCCATGATGGGAACTGTTGGGTCTCTCTAAATAACATTATAGTAAGAGAACGGTCTAGACCTGCTCTCTGTTAAATGTGACTTGAGATGACTTCTGATGTGATTCAGTGCTATACAAATACAACTGCACTGAATTGAATTGAATACTACAGATTTATTAGATTGCAAGATTCTTACACAGGTTTACACAGCTCCTACTGGGCCTATCAGCATTTCTGGGGGAAACATGCCAAAAAGCATAGGCTCACAACTGACATGAGGACATGAATTTAGATGTAATATTTATTTAATATTTATTAAACACACACACACACACACACACACACACACACACACACACACACACAGAGAGAGAGAGAGAGAGAACTAAGAAATTCACTGTCTCTATAAGTAAAAGTAAGGAAATCCCATGGGAAATATAGAAACACGTTTTGTTATTTGTTTTACCAGTCTACCACTGTAGTCTCCAGTCCATTAGGTGGCGCCATAATGCTGGCATCCCAACCACCAATTATCCCATAGAAGAAGAGGCAGAGGAAGTCCGGAAGTCAGGAAGTGGAGGCGCTGGTAACTGGCTGCTTGTATCTGCTCAGTTTGAGTTCAATCATCATCACTGTCGCGTCCAAAATGTCTAAAAATACAGATTCGGACCGGTTCAGAAAAGTAGACGTTGACGAATACGACGAGAACAAGTTTGTGGACGAGGAAGATGGAGGAGAGAACCAGGGCGGTCCGGACGAAGCAGAAGTGGACGCGTTGCTCAGACAATATCCTTTAAGTTCAAATGAATGAACTGATCCTACAACTTCCACAACTTTTCCGACAGGAGCATGAACAAGCCAGAACAGCAGTGAGTTAGCTAATCAGTCAGGGCTAACGACACGATTCATATAGCCGCGGGCTACAGGAAGAGCAGGATGTGGAATGTGGAAGTTACTGCTTCCTACTGTGTTTTGATACAGTTAGAATATATTAAAATAGTTCTGTCACGTTACATAAGACACGGTGAACATTTGTTTGTATTTATTTGTTTATCATGTGCGCAGTTAGCAGAAAAATTCCGTTGACGAGCTGTCAAAATAACGCTTCCGGGTTCACAGGAGGGTGGGGTCGCTCACTTTTGAGGCGCATACCTATAACGTGATCCTTAGTCAAGGTTTTAGGTTTTAGAATAATTAGTCGTGTGTAATAATATTGTCGTGGCTCCACCTTTGGGAGATTAAAAAGTGCCTCCTCCCACATGAACAACACTGCAGACATTAGGGACAAAACAAGCCTGGTTTCCTGTCATTTTGTTGAACTAACTTGACGAACATGAGATGCATGTGTTCAAGTTTGAGTTGTGCAAATGAAAAATACAAACTAAAGGTGAACACGAGCTTCTTCATATTTAGGATTTGACTGATGTGTCAATCAGCCTGTTTTTTTCTTCCCTATTAAAAACCTGTTAAACTGCACATTGGATTTAAATAGAAATCCAAATGAAGGCAGTGATAGTCCTCTAAAGTACTGGAACCAGTTGTAACAGGACAGAATTTTATTTCTGTGAATTATTCATGAATATAGTATTAAGAACACACAAATATCTAAAATATTTTAATTGTTTATTTTATGTCCATTAGAAGAGGAAGATAGTTGCTCTCATTTCTTTGTGTGTATTTAGTTAAAATATAAATGCATGTGTGTGTCCATTGGAATTGTTTCATCCTTGACGGTTTTGCAAGGGGAACATGAATGCAGCTCTCCAGGCCGTGCTGAAGAATCCTCCAATCAACACCAAGAACCAGAACGCCAAGGTATCACTATTTTCCTTTGCTATATTATTACCACAGTGTAAGTGCAATAATAGTCTCATAAGGTGATGATGAAGGAAATGCTTTTCCACTTTGAATCAGGATGTTTTTCACCTTCTTCTCATCTATTATTGTCTCGTCTCACCTGGTGGCTGACGTTCATCAGTCAACTTATTTGAAGCATTCATTAGCAAACTGAAGTTTCTATGCAAATGTTCTTGTCTGCATGTATTGATTGTTTGTATTTGGATTTCCATAAGCTGATAGTATGAGTAGGACATGTTCGATAGATCGTATAATCTATAATAATGTATCACATTTTATTTTTTTTGATCATGTGAGTAAAATCTGAATTTGTGTGAATAAATGTCGCAGAATATCAAGTACAGAGTTTGTCTCTGAAGTAGAAGGGAGTGAATCCCTCCTGGTACAAGTGCAATATTCAAGTAAATACCAATACTTCATAATTGTACTTAAATATAATGATTGAGTAAATGTACGTGGTTATTGGTGGCGGCAGGCACATTCACACTGATAAACAAAGCACTTTGAGGGTATGTTGTAGGCACTGCAGGGTGTGTACGAGTTGGAACACCTAATTATTGTATATGTTTTATTCTGAAGCACCTTCATAAACTGTCAGGGTTTAGTTTGGGCCTCCAGGCAGCTGCCCACCCTGCCTAATGGGAAGGTTTTCCCCCAAAAGGCTCAACAACAGACAGCAGTGAGCAGTCCCAACACCTCTAATTACTGCAGAGTTGAGATTGAATTTTCCAAGAAGGTGGTCTGGTGTAGGTAGTATCAGCAGTGAGTTCAGTTAGTGTGAGGTGACCACAGACAGGAAGAAGTGCGAATATAAGATGCCTTCAGTGTTTGAGGGGAACAGGCTGGGGTGGGCAGCAGCTCTGTGAACGTTACCATCATCTGCTACTATAAATAATATGCTGAACAGAGGTGGAAGCATATGTTCTCATTTAGGTTAGGTTAGGTTAGGTTAGGTAGATACTTTATTCATCCCCTTGAGGAAATTCGCATGTTCCAGCATACTTCGTTTGTAAAAAAGTACAGTTTAAGTTAAAAATACAAAAAAGTGGGATTAAAAGAACACGGAGATTTCCAAAACACAGGGAACAGACTTTTGAGGTGCAATAGATACTAATACTAATAGGTACTAATAGATACAGCAGGATTTAAATAACAGCAGGATTGAAATAACAGTATAAGGTGCGTGAGCTGTCATCTGTCTTGTGCAGTGTAAGGTGCAGTGTTCATGTGAAGCGCAATGTCCATGTCAGTGTTTGTGTTTGTTCTGTGTGAAGTTGTTGTAGAGTCGCATGGCATGGGGGAGGAAGGATTTCCTCAGCCTGTCGGTGGAGCAGGACAGCGACAGCAGCCTGTCGCTGAAGCTGCTCCTCTGCCTGTCGATGGTGCTGTGCAGTGGGTGCAGTGGATTGTCCATGATTGACAGGAGCCTGTTCAGCGCCCGTCGTTCTGCCACTGTTGTTAAACTGTCCAGCTCTGTGCCCACCACAGTGCCTGCCTTCCTCACCAGTTTATCCAGACGTGAGGCGTCTCTCTTCTTGATGCTGCCTCCCCAGCACACCACCGCAGAGAAGAGAGCACTCGCCACCAAAGTCTGGTAAAACATCTCCAGATGTTGAAGGATGCCAGCCTTCTGAGGAAGTACAGTCGGCTCTGTCCTCTCCTGCACAGAGCCTCTGTGTTGGCAGACCAGTCCAGTTTGTTGTCCAGCTGCACCCCGAGGTATTTGTGTGTCTGAACGATCTCCACCCTGTCACCTTTGATGGTTATTGGCTCCGGGAGGGACCTGGCCCTCCTGAAGTCCACCACCATCTCCCTGGTCTTGGTGGAGTTGAGGTGTAGGTGGTTGGAGTCGCACCACGTGACGAAGTCCTGAATCAGATGTCTGTACTCCTCCTCCTGTCCACTCCTGATACAGCCCACAATAGCAGTATCGTCCGCGAACTTCTGTACATGGCAGGACTCCGAGTTGTACTGGAAGTCCGACGTGTACAGGGTGAACAGGACCGGAGAGAGCACAGTCCCCTGCGGTGCTCCAGTGCTGCTGACCACGGTGTCAGACCTGCAGTCCCCCAGTCTCACATACTGAGGTCTGTTCGTCAGGTAGTCCGTGATCCACGCCACCAGGTGTGAACCTACTCCCATTATTTGCAGTTTGTCTCTGAGGAGCTGGGGCTGGACGGTGTTGAAGGCGCTGGAGAAATCCAGGAAAGTTATTCTCACAGCACCATTGCCCCTGTCCAGGTGAGAGAGGGATCGATGTGTCAGGTAGAGGATAGCATCCTCTACTCCCACCTTCTCCTGATAAGCAAACTGCAGCGGGTCGACGGCGTGGCGGACCTGTGGCCTGAGGTGGTGCAGCAGCACCCGCTCCATGGTCTTCATCACGTGTGACGTCAGGGCGACCGGCCTGAAGTCGTTCAGCTCTCCTGGGTGTGGTTTCTTTGGGACCGGGATGATGCAGGATGTTTTCCACTGCTGGGGGACCCTCCTCTGCTCCAGGCTCAGGTTGAAGATGCGCTGTAGAGGGTCCCCCAGCTCCAGCGCGCAGGCCTTTAGCAGTCGTGGGGATACTCTGGACCCGCTGCTTTGCTGGGGCGGAGCCTCCTTAGCTCTCCACACACCTGGGCTGCCGTGATCGTGGGGGAGGGGTTGTTTTCCTCTGTGCTGGTGTTGTCTCGTGGGGGGAGGAGAGCGAGAGCAGGAGGGGGGTTGGGGGTGCAGTGTTCAGAGGTGAGAAAGAGTTGGGGTGGTCAAACCTGTTGAAGTAGTTGTTCATCTGGTTTGCCCTCCCCACATCCCCACTGATGGTGGCCCCCCTCTTTGAGCTGCAGCCGGTGATGATTTTCATCCCATCCCACACCTCTTTCATGCTGTTGTTTTGCAGCTTCTGCTCCAGCTTTCTCCTGTACTGCTCTTTCGCCCCCCTGAGCTGGACTCTGAGTTCCTTCTGCACGCGTTTAAGCTCCTGTTGATCACCGTCTTTGAAGGCCCTCTTCTTCTGGTTCAGAAGGTCCTTGATGTCGCTTGTGATCCAGGGCTTGTTGTTCGCATAGCAGCGTACAGTTCTTACAGGAACAACCACGTCCATACAGAAGTTGATGTAGTCAGTTGTGTTGTCAACAACCTCCTCGACAGTGTTGTGTGGCCCCTGCAGTACATCCCAGTCAGTGGTCTCAAAGCAGTCCCTCAGAGCCTGCTCTGCCTCAGGAGACCACTTCCTGAATGAGCGTGTTGTTGTGGGTAGCCTCCTCACTCTTGGTTTGTAGTGAGGCTGAAGTAGAATGAGGTTGTGATCTGCTTTCCCCAGTGCAGGCAGCGGTGTGGCGGTGTATGCATCCTTGACGTTTGCATACAGCAGGTCAATAGTCCTATTTCCCCTGGTCTTACAGTCCACATACTGGGTGAAAGCAGGTAGTGTTGTGTCCAGAGTAACATGATTGAAGTCCCCAGAGATTAACACAAGAGCCTCAGGGTGCTGTGTTTGTAACTTAGCAACGGCGGAGTGGATGACGTCACACGCTACTTCCACGTCGGCTCGCGGCGGGATGTAAACAATGACAACAATGGCGTGTCCAAACTCTCTGGGCAGGTAATAGGGACGCAAACTTACTGCCAAGAGTTTAGTGTCAGCTTCTTTGCTCTGTGCTTACGCAAAGGAAGGAAGCCCAGAAAAAACAGCGAGGAGGGAAAGTATGCATTAAGTCAATGAGTGTCCCCACATGAAAAGTTATACAACCGTGTGTGTGTGTGTGTGTGTGTGTGCGTGCAGGAGCGAGCAGAGCTGCTGGTGGTCAGAGTGCTGAGCAGCTTTAAGAGCAGTGACATAGAGAAGGCTGTGGGCTCTCTGGACAAAGCTGGAGTGGACCTGCTGATGAAATACATCTATAGAGGCTTCGAGAAACCCTCAGACAACAGCAGCGCTGTGCTGCTGCAGTGGCACGAAAAGGTATGTCGAAGAACTTTCACTTCCACATAACATTAGAGTTTACTGATCATGTTTAAAAGCTGTCTGATGCTGGGCTGTGCTGCCCCTCCTGGAGTGGAGCCAATTCAGCTGGAAAATAATTCCCCAAACAAGCATGAATGACATCATCGTTCCTTAAGTCACTTTAAGGGTTTTCCAGGAAATGGGGACTATTTGAGGGTGATGTTATAGTGGGATTGTTGATAATAAGAAAAAGAACATAATGCCTATAAATCCAGTACAGGATAACTGGTTTACCAATGGATGATGTTGAAGTCATTCCAAATATTGAACATTGTTTCAAGTCACACAAGTCTGTAAATGAACCTGTTTTTTGTCTTGTTGTGTGTGTGTGTGTGTGTGTGTGTGTGTGTGTGTGTGTGTGTGTGTGTGTGTGTGTGTGTGTGTGTGTGTCTGTCTGTGTCTGTGTCTGTGTGTCTCTGTGTGTGTCTGTGTCTGTGTGTGTGTGTCTGTCTGTGTGTGTGTGTCTGTGTGTGTGTGTCTGTCTGTGTGTGTGTGTGTCTCTGTGTGTCTCTGTGTGTGTCTGTGTGTGTGTGTGTCTCTGTGTGTGTCTGTGTGTGTGTGTCTGTGTGTGTCTGTGTGTGTGTGTGTGTGTGTGTCTCTGTGTGTGTGTGTGTGTGTGTCTCTGTGTGTCTCTGTGTGTCTCTGTGTGTGTGTGTGTGTGTGTGTGTGTGTGTGTGTCCACAGGCTCTGGCAGTGGGAGGAGTGGGCTCTATAGTTCGAGTGCTGACTGCCAGGAAGACTGTCTGACTGTCCCAGAACCCACATTCCATCTGTTAACAGACGTTAGTCAATAATCTGGCCAAATAAACGACCACTGGAGCTGAGTACAGGGACAGGCCTCTTCTTTTCTGGTTTTGGACATGATTCCCCTTTATTTTTATACTGAAGCTGAGCGTCTTCCCGATGCACTTTTCTCCTCTTTTTTCTGCATTCACTGTTTCCAGTCTCACCTCTGGGATTTGGACGTGCTGGCAGTGAGCTAGGGGGGTGCTGGCACCTCAGACTGTCTGTGTCTGCCAGCCATGCAGAGAGAACAGACACATTTCAAGGCTTCGCTCGGACACATTCTCTCCCTGCTCCTTTCAAACCGCTTCACGACTGCTCTGATGCCTCTGTTGGCTCGCTGCAGCATCTCCCTCTCTGCTTCACTTCTCTTCTCCTCCTCTGAAGCCTCTGACTCATCCAGGTTGAGGAAATGGAAAAGGTTGTTTTTGGGTGGACTGTCAGACTGCTGACCTGTCCAGGGGGTTTTCCTGCCTTTTGCCTTGTGCATGCTGGGATTGGAGTTCTTTTTTTTCCCTCATCATGAACATCTTTTTGTTCATTTTCTATTTTTTTTTCTACTTACACCACATTGTTATGTGTACCCTGGCTTTCAGGTTATTGCTTATATTGTTTTTTATATCTGAGATGAACAACAAAAATAAAGTGCTAAGCCTGAACATCACATGATGACGTTCCTGTCTTATTACTTTAAAAAGTCAGGGTTCAGAAAAGCTTCTTCTGTGTACTTACTACAATAACATTCCTTATTTAGTCATTCAGTTTCAGCTCATATCTAGAATTTACTAAGTCAGAGTAGTGTCTGCTGAGGTGCTGGGGGAGTCAGTTGAGATCTGCCATTCTGTGTGATTGGTGGTTTAAAAGCTCTTCATAGTCATAGTATTTATTGAATATGACTTTAGACATTTTCAATATGTTGTATACTGTATAATTCCACCTGGTATAGACCAGCAACAATAAGTCAATTAATCAGTCTATTGACAGAAGAACTACTTGTGGTCATAGCAAAAATGAGCTAAAATAAGGTGTTTATTTCGTCTGCACAATCAGGAAGGGTTGAATGTAGGAGGGGTTTCTAAAGCTGACTGAAAAGCTGCTGCAGAAACATTCATCTGTTTGACATTCAGAGTGTGACATTCTCTAAAGTTCAGTGCTGTGTGCTGCACATGTCTGCAGGAGAGATGAAACGGCTTCACACGCGTCTGCTCCATAATAAGATCAGTCGTTGTAGGTCACTATAAAATGAAGCAGCCACATTAATAACAAGACTCCACTCATTCATCTATTACTGCTTTATTGTCATGAGAAAAAAACAGGACCAGAAAACAGCTGGATATTCACACATAAAAAGATTGTAGTGCTACCACAGTTATTTAAACCAATTTTTTAATGAGAAAATCTACCTTTAAAGTATAAGGCATGAAACCTTATCGGGGGCCCTCGCAACACAAAAACACTTATATGTGTTTGAGTGATTCCTGGCTACACATCATCCTTCACTCAGGTTTTATTGTGTCTCTATCTGTCGATGCTGAGAGTTCAGTGCTGCAGCTTGTGACTGTGGATTGTCCTGAGTCCAACCATCAGTCTGACCTGCACCTGTGTCTTTGTATTGTTAGTTGTTAGTGGACAGACGTGGGCCTGGGGCCGACTGCCATGGCACAAATCAATGATATTTTTGGAATACTGATATTAATCATACGGCAAACCTTTACATACTGGATGCATGCATTTGCCATGTGTCACAATGAAAACACTATTTGACTGTAATCCTTTACATTATTATATTTGATCAGAGCACAGTCTTGCATCTGTTGTTCTGTGAAGAGATGCATTTCTAAAACTGAGGTAATTATCGATGGTTCCTCTATGAAACAGACACATAAATCAAAAACTACCAAACCAATGGGAACTAAATTAACCTTTTGAAATTCAAATATACTGTATGATATATGTGTTTAATCTCTTGCTATGAAGTATTTTTTTGTTCTTCATCCAGCCTGATAATTTCTCACTATATTACAAATTCAGTCTAATATAGAAAGTTGGAGGTGACACATCTGAAAGTGTTTTATACTAAAAGGTGTTAATGTCATATCAGCATAAATGAAAAGTCCATTGAACTCATTTGTGATCTGGAGAGCAGACAGTGAGAACAGAAGCAACAGCACTCCATGTCCCATGTTGAACACAGATTCTGGTTTATTGTCCAAACAAAAAGATGCAGTATACAGGTTCCACACACACAGACAGCTAATCAGACACACTGGGACCAGATGAGACAGGCGTGAAGCTTCACTGAGTCGTGACACGGGCGGTCGACTTAACCCTCTGACACACTCCCACCAGAGCAGTTCACTTTGTGAAACTTGTCACTTTCCTCAAACTGTAGATGAGATCAAATCCTTGAATTTGTGGTGTTCCTCTAATGTTGATGAGTCAGCTACACTGACACTAAATGTATGGAGAGGCTCCAGTGAATTGGCACATTAACAGGTGGAGCACAAACTGAATCCACAGTCAGAGTTCGATCTGGACCAAATAGTAGTTTGACAGAATAATCACAGCTCAGGATCCACTTCATCTGCTGATGGAGACAGTCACATGCACATTGTCATGGTAACAGAAATCATGAGGACCGAAGGAGCACTGCACACTTCAAGGGTGGTGGCACTTCCTACGTTCAGGAAACTGCTGTACATCATCACAGAGCATTGACTGAACTGTCCTGAACTGAAGTGAATCAGGTGGAATCATAAAACAGACTGATTCTTTTCTAATGTAGTGAAGAATGTACCCAGGAATGTGACAGTCCAGCAAAGATCAGGTCACCTGCCTGAGTACTGTATCTTTTTATTCACTGGAACTGGAACCATCAGCTGACACTGCCCCCGAAACGCTGCACATGATGAGTCCTGGATCAAATACATGAGTTATTACAACTGCACTGCCGAACATGTGACATGTTAATGACAGGAAATGAAAATGTTTCCAGCTTTTCGTGAAATGAAAACATCAGATTTTTGTAACAGCAGTGAAAAGCAGGCCTTTGTCACTCTGAGCCCTGACAGGTTGTACTGAGGGATGGTCACACCTGATCTGAGCTGCCAGGCCTCTGTTCAGATGCTCATGCACCAACACACTCATCAGCTCGTCCAGTCACTGGGGATCAGTCTATCTGCCTCGTGCTGGTCTTTAGCAGCAGCCACTGCAGCGCCTACAGACGACTTCTGACATGAACTTTCTGCAGCACTGCCCATCATGTCAGTCAGTGAGGACCTTCATATAAACTTTACATTTCTCTGCTATGGTAAAAACTACAACCAAAACAAACAAAAAAAACCCCCAAAAGCCTCGTGTTTTTCTTACAAACAACTGGCTGCATGGTCTCAGCCATTAACAGAAAGGCCAGTGAAAAAGAGCGACTTCCTGTTTGAAGCACTGCGGGGACCTGTCCAGTCTGGGTTCATGTAGCTGTGACATCGGACCAAATCAGATGTTAAATACAATAAAACAGTAAAAGAACAGGACATTTATGTATAAACATGTTTGGCTTCACATTCACTCACTCTCACACGTTTAAAACTGTCACAAATGTGTTGGGCTTTCTATTCATGTAGAACTTCAGACCCCTCCTGTCGCTACATGGAGACTGAAACACACTGTAATAAAACATTGAACCAATGTGTCACATGTGTCTGTCCTCATCAAGAAACACAACAAAAACAAATGTATCCCCATGTGTTCTGTGGTGTAATGTCTGAGCTGTAGATGGAGACAGTCTGGGTGTTTGGATGTTGGTCACCAGTCTTTACATCTAAGACGTGAAGTGAGAAAATGTTCCAGTGACACTGGTGAGTCACTGGTGGTTTAACAGCAGAGGGAGTGGGCTTGTGGAGATGATGAATACTTTCATGGTCTGACTGTCTATGGTGCTGCAAAAATACCCTCCCACCCCACCGGCCTCCAATCACACACACATGCTTCCTCTCCATGTTACAAAAGACATTTATAAAAGGACAAGCCATAGAGAGCAGCCACAGATATTAGAGGACAGTGTTTTGTTCCTACAGGCAACAGATCAAGACAGCAGCTACGACACGCTCACAGTTCAGGCTTCCCCCGTGAGTCCGACACAGGTTACTCTGCTGTACACTGAACCTCCACCATACTATACAAACTGAGGCAAGAGGAGCTCTGGATTATTATCATGCGCTGACACTGGGAGCACAGTGATCAAAGAGGGACCGGAGCTCCGTTTGTTTGGGCTCTCCATTGTTTCCGATAACAGTGATAGAGTTTCAAAGATTGCAGCCGTCGAATCCTTCACCATTCTCTAGTTTTATTTGAAAGACTACAGAGAAATGTCCAAAAAGGTTTAGAGAACATGTGCAACATTAGGAGAAAAAAAATCTTCTTCTGCTTCAATCTTTGCAGCTTCATATCACTATATTCTGCAGATTCAGCGAGGCACACCTGCAGCGCCCCCTGCTGGACAAAACAATGGGTTCCTCAGAGTGAGTGCACATTTGACCTAGAGTATTCATCACATGGTCTAACCATAGACTGTAACAGGTGCTTTCTCAAAGGCCCTGTGCACTATGTGACCACAGCATGTCACAGTGGACCACAGGAGACCAGAGATTTTTAAAACTGCAATACTGGAAATGACCTGAAATTTATAGGAGGGAAATCAAACTGCATGAATCTAGAATGGTTCATTCAAAATGTAGTGTTCAATAGGGATTAAATTTCACAATGAAGTTTTCAGTCTGTGATAGAATTAGGATTAGGATTATGGCCTTTGTTTGTTTCCATGTCATCTTGTGTAGAGTTGAAAACTACACCCTCACGTGGTATCTATGTGTACATGTCTATGTGCTGCTGTCAGTCAGTGTACTCTACATCATTTCCAAGCAGTCGTCCCATTTTGACAGTATGGTCCTAAATGTCGGACACTGGCCCAGATGGTCATGTTCTCCACAGCTCCAACTGAACCACTAGTTTCACAGTGAGATCTGGGACCACAGGCACAGCCCAAAGATTCCACCACGTCTCTCCTGCAGTTGTCAACATGTGTCAGGTAGAGACCAAAATCACACAGCGTAAAGAGGCTAATTTACTATAATACAACGTGTTAACAACAGCGCACTCCTCGTTCAGACTGTGTTCCACAGAATCTACACCCACTGTGAGCTGCCCATCATCCCTCTGATGTAGCTGCGAGCTGCTGTACTGATCTGCCACCTTCTACAGAGAGAAAGATAGAAAGAGACACAGAGAAAGATACAGGGAATATAAAACAAGGTTTTTCTTTTTACAAGGGTCCTTTTGAGGGTTTCACCAACCCCTCCCCTCTCCTTCAGACACACACTCTCCCTCCTCTCGTCTCCGTGTGTGCAGGTGTAGCCAAGTCCGTGTGTTTACTTCCTATTGGTGAGTATGTATGTGTGTATGCATGTGTGTGTTTATATGTGACACTACTTGTGTTCTTTTGTCGGAGCAAAGTAGAGCTCCATGGGTTTGTTCACCTTCCAGTACTTTTCGCTGACCAGCTCCAGGGAGAAGGAACCGTTCAGAACCTGTGAACAGAGTGTAAGAGTTGAAACATGACTGAAGATTTCCCACTGATGACTGTCTATAATTCATGCTATTATGTTATCTAAAGGTCTTTGCCATTCAGTTTCCCTGTATGAGCAGGCTGCGTGCTGCAGCCTCTTTCTCAGCTGAAATAATTCCCTGACATTTGTTTACCTGTAGAATGTTTCAAACTGGTGTTTTTGGATATTCCATAACTTTCAAAGTCTTTTGTTGACCCCGTCCCAACTTGTTTGAAACACGTTGATGGCATCATATTTACAAAAGTCAATGACGACATTAAACACAGTCTTTGTGCTGTTTCAGGAATAAATCAGGAATAAATAGAATTTTGTAAATAAATATGGTCTTGCACTATTTTTCAACTTTTAAATGTCTAGAAAGAAAAGCATATATGTTACTAGTGAGCCAGCGTGAATTATTCCATGATCCTGAAAATGAATCAGCTAAATGGAATTCAGCCATCATTCCTTTTATTATTTACACCTGAGACATGTCAAAAATGAAATGAAGGCCTACTGGACAATTTGCAGGACTGGTGCTTTCATGCACAGTCGTCCAGACAGAACAAATAAGGTCACTAATCACGTAAGGTAAAAGTGTAGTAAAGTGAAGTGTAGGTGTGAGTGTAATGCAGTATTTGTTGTCTGTGTGTGTACTCACAGTGAACTGGTTTCCAGCAGTAGGTATGTAGATGGTGTACTGTTTCTCTGAAGCTGCCTCCACATTAACAGGACTGGCCTCTGCGTTTCTCCTCAGCTCCTCCAGAGCCAGTCTGACGGCCAGGTATTTAGACAGGTGATCCACTGTGGCATTACCGGACGTCTTAATGTAGCGAGGCACGAACTCCACACTGCAAACACACACACAACACAAACAGGCACAAATGAGCACTTGTGCACAGTTGATGAGTACATGGGAGTGTTTAGGTGCTCATTACAGATTTCATTAGTCTTACATGGGCTCTTTTTCAAAACTCAGAGGAAGTTTGGTGAATGCAACATCAATGACTGATGTGTGATGGTGCTTTGTTTTGAGATTGTGTTGTAAGAATGGTTCCTGCTACAAAAGTGCAAACACAACAACATGCAATTACGACACACAAAAGCAGTACAATGTGTACTTTCTTGTGTACTTTTGTCAAAACAAACATTCCCATATTGGCTTTAAAATATAGTTAGCATATTTTAATTGTCAAATTTAGTCCAGCCATCAGTATACATGATCAAAATACCAGTTTGAAGTTTGGCCGTATTTTACCCATAATACTGGGACTGTTTACCTGTTGTACATGTTATTGTACTTGGGCTGGCTTATTATGTAAATGTGTTAATATTTATATGTTTTGGTCAACCGCTTAGCTACTGCAGTAACAATGCACTTTGCAGTCTGAAATGTATTTAGGCACAGTTATGGCACGACTGTAGTTTTCTAAGTATTTGTAATTTGTCATTGCTATTTGGAAAAGAAATCTAAATGAAACCCATGTCTACTAGGAAGTGGACAGTTTTCTCAAGTATTTGACTTTGGAAACATCCTTTATGCCTCAGAGACATAAAGGACTAAACTGCTTTTTGCTGCTGTAGTTCCCTACACATTCCTTTAGTCCTCTCCTGTTTGTATTTATTAGACCAGTGTGAGGCTTAATTTGAGCTGTATTTGTGTGACGCTACCTGTTGTGACCGTCATCCTTCTCCATCAGGGTGGGATGTGGCCTGAACACCAGTTCTATTTCGCTGGCGCCGCCATCGATCACAGAGTCCCCGCCTCCATTCTCAGCAGCGTTATCCATATCCAAGCCGCTGTCATCACTTGTCTTGGTGCGCTTAATACTCGGTCCCGCCTCCTGGGAAATTGTTCAAAAACACAGTATTTTTTTTATGATGGCAAAACACAACCAGAAGAGATGTGAGCTTACCATGCTTCACTCTCATTCAGTACATGTCTCTACAATTCCTTAATTCCTCACTGTTAGACTAGTCTAACTCAACACTAACTCGGCTCTGCAATTAAACCATTACACCTAGTGTCATTACATATTTTCACTAGTTACGTCATTACAGCTGATACCCAGCATTGTCCCTAAGGTTTGGCACTTCCTTTGCTTGTTGCATGTATTTAACATAAAAATAAGCACTACTGTACTTTAATGCCAAAATTAATAGGTGGAACACAAAATGCACATATTCGATGATGTGTTAAACATCATAACATACCTGGTTGCTATGGACAGAAGCGTTGCTACAGTGTGAGGAGTCTCCATTGTCTTCTGCTCCGCTACCATTCTCCACTGTGTGTCTCTTACCACGCTGCAGTCTGACAAAATAAAAATGCAAATTCAACTTATTAGAGAAGACAGTGAATTCAGTGCATTTACATAATTTGTGTGTGGCCGGACTGCTGTGTTTACCTGGTCATAGCCTGTATCTTCAGTCCCTCTTCTATGCTGTGGGACAGGGCTTGCTGGTTGTTGTGTTTGCTAATGCGGGCCAACACTCTCTCCTGGTGGGCTTCGTACTCGTCACGGCTGGGATAAATCTTGCCTGAAATGGGATAAATGAATATAAAACAATTTCTAGGAAATTTTACACAGCATTTTGACTCATTTTCAGTTAATCTCATGGACTGTATTAAACACTGACATAGTGTCTGTGACCTCACCACAGGTTTCAGTAGATCAATGGTCAATCTCTGTGTTGCTGTCCACCGATAGTGACCAAAACTATATTTTGTTATTTCTGATTTAAAGTTGGGTTATTTAATATGCGGTCTGTAGAGATTGAGTCAATTGTGAAGCCAGCCTCAAGTGGCCATTCAAGGAACTGCAGTTTTTGGGACTTTTGCGTTGGCTTCATTTTTCACACCAGGGCACTGCGACTTGGTTAATCCAAATGTTTTGTTTAGTGATTAAAATCTCTCTGAACCCTTATGTGGTTACTTACTAATCAGAGCATCAAAATTAGGGTCTGGACGCAGCGACCTCTTGGACACCAGCTTCTTACGACAGGTAGGACACTCTTTATTACTGCAAAGACAGGGAAGTCAGACAGTTTCATCATCATCATCATCATCCACTAAAATAATTGTGCCAATGCAACAATGTGGAATTTTACTGTTAATGCAACACACACACTATTTCTGTATGGGTGTGTTTAAATCAAACAATACCAAACTAAATGACAAGAGAGAATATTCACAGGTGCTTCCAGTCACATGTGAGTATGTTAGAGCACACTTCCCAGGACAACGGATAACTGATCTACACAAACCTTTTCTTTGGCATTTACTCCGCAACCTTTTAGAGTCTATGGTCACAAGCACGTTAGAACAAAAGCACCACTTACAGGAATAAGAGAACTGCAGACTAATGAGTAAGTTCTTGTCTAAGCTCATGGGACCTTTATGACAGTGTAACAACATGTCATTTGCCATGATTCAATGGTTGATGATAGTAGTTGCTTGTAGCTTGTCAAGAGTCAATATGTGGAAAGCTGAATAGACATGACTTTAACAGTGATGTTTTGTAGGCCTGAACATATGATTTAAAGAATGGGTTCACGTTTTTTTTACTGACATGTCCATATGTGAGTATACTTAAATGGTTAGTGGTTGCTCTAATTGTGCTTGTTGTCAATACCAGCCTTGAGGAGATTCAAGCAATTTAAATGTAAGCGACGGGCAACAAAATCCACAGTCCTTGTTCTGTACGTTGCACAGAAAAGGGAGTGTGGTTCTTTTCTTCCATCATTTACACCAGAAACACCAGAAACACTCCAGCTCTGGCTTCCATCATGGTGGACGATGTGGTGACCAGACTCACCAACAAGTAGATACAGGTTAGCTGAACTGAATAGCTTGAAAGCAGCACAAAGTTCACTTAGGTATGTGTGTAGATAAATAGCTGGCGGTAAACAGAGCCCCATCTCTGGTTCATGATGTAGTGTTTTTCCTGCATGATTCTACAGCGTGTAACATTAAAACAGCTAATCACCATATTAACGTTATAATATAATAAACAATATAATAATATAATGTTAGATCTTAGCACAAGAATGCTGCATGCTTATTGGTTCACTAACACTGTCTCACTGACTGAGATGAAATTTATTCCTGAGGTACTGAAATGTGGTATCAAATGAGAAGGCATTTTTCAACACTTGTCAGTATCAATACATGTGCATGTGGTCGGTGCAATAAAGCTATATGAGTTCAGGATCTAGCCCTACTTGGGTGAGATCATTAGAAACTTTAACAGCACAACAGGGACAGACATGGTTCTCTTGGTTTCTACTGCATGGTAAAACTCACCCAGATCTCAAAGCTGTGATGATACAATCAGCGCAGAAGCGGTGCAGACATTCTTTGGTTGTCATTGTGTTCTTCAACATGTCCAGACAGATAGGACACATAAGTTCACTGTGCAGGGACCGGGGCGACACTGCGATCTCCAGTCCATCTGTTATAGCCTCCTGTGCCAGTACGAAACAGATCCAGATGAAGGTTAGTACACACAGAGATACACCTATCTGCGGAGTGATGCACAACTGATACAGATACAGCTCACGGGTCTGATTAATGTTTTTAGGTCCAAAAAAATCTCATAACCACAGCAACTGAAGAGTCATCGTTTTGGATATTGCACATCTCAGTGTTCTATTTTCAGGAACACGGGGGAGCTAACTGTGTAGCTCATAACTGTGTACTGATATGAACTGATTATGTGCTTTAGATTAAAGTCGACCCAAAACAAATGCTGACATGTGTGATTGATAAAAATATGCAAGTAAAACAAACATGAGCCAAGTGATTTTGATAAGACACTTATGTGGATGAACTGATATGGTATGAATTGTTACCTGTGGTGTTCTCTGTAGCTCATACAGACTCAGCTCCCAGGTCTTACTGAGGGGTTGAACCCCATTGGTCTGAACTGTCTGAGTCATCACTGCAACACTGAAACACACAAAGACAAAATTAGGTTTAATTGAAAATATGGAATATAGTGACCTGGTGATGATTACTAGTAGGAATTTTTGGTTGCAAAAATGAGCTGCACTTTAAGTGTTTCTTTACCATAGCAGACAAAAATTCTTTTTCAATTCCTTCACACACACTTAGACTTATGACCGGAGTAATGAAACCACCAACCCTAAGATGAACGAATGACTCGCTTTACCTTCTGAGTGTAGAATGTAAACACCCTTTATCACCTTTAAATCAACGTCAATGTGTTCTTATCTATTTAATTATAAGATAATATTCATCTCAATTGCTTAATCTTGAGCATTTCTTGGACCTTGTGCATGTGTTTGATGAAAAAGGCAAAGAGCTCAGCCTGGAGTAACAATTCCATCTCTACAGCTGGTAATAGGACGTCAAAAGGTTTTAGTTGATACAAAAAAAAATCCGGGACCACATTTTTGTGTGTTTGTTATCCACAAACACACAACTTTGTCACACAAGATATTCAGAAATCACACAGACCCAGATACTGAGATTCTCACCAAAACATCATTTTTCACATTTTGTGTTAATGCTGTAAGTTAAATTTATTAAAGGTATTAGTGCAATGAATGGACTCATCAATGAATGAACTTGCTGTGAAATAAACGCGATTAGACTGACTTATTTTTCACTTATGTTCACAACATTTGTTTTACGTCTCATCCAGATTTGATTTTCAAATGAACACATACAGTACACTAAATCTTACTTTGCATCTTAACCCCATTGGGGGAGAAACTATATCTCAGTAACATAATTAAGGATTTGTTCATCTATATGATAAAGTGGTAAATTTTATTTAATAAAACAGAAGTCACTTAATTATTAGATTTGGAATTTAGAACGGATCAGGAGAGAGAAGTTAAGTACAAGCTGCTTCAAGGATTTCAGAGATGGATATGAAACACAGTGACAGTGAGAACTCTCAGTTCTTCATCGTAGCTGCTCATTAGCATTTGTGTCTACTACATATTCACTACTTCTCATCCATGTTTTCTTGGGCACTTTTCTCACACATTTTAATTTACCTAGACTCAGGAAATGAAATTAGCACCTGCCACTTGGCAAATACAGGTTAAATATGCATAACTTCCAAATGGATTCACAGACTTGCACAAGATTTTGTGGAAAGGTTTGTCATGAGGAAAACGGCAGCGGATTAACTGTTAATGCAAAAAGGCAAAGGGAGGTGTAACTGAGGGAGAGCCCTATAACAAAAAGGTGAATCCTTCTAAATGGATTAATGTAACATGATTTGTAGAAAGTCATATTAGTCATTGATATGCATCTGTCATAGATACTCATGGGAGGCATCACTGACCAAGTCTTCATGAGTCTACCAAAACCCTAGAACCCTTGACCTCTAGACCTGACCTGGGACTCCTACAGGTGCGGATCCACATTTTATATGGTCAGTCGGGTCCAGGTTGGGTCCCGTTCTATTACCATAGAGCTAGGGTCTGTTTACCATTATGTGTAATACCTGAGTGGATCTGAGAAGCCCCTGCCGGGAAGGAAGTGCTCTGTGTGTAGTGTCAAAGGGCAGATGTCAGACTCATCTCAGTGAGCACAGATGATAGCAACTTGGTATGCTAATGTTAGCAGTCGTGGCATTCAACGAGCAATCGTTATTATAGTTGAAGTTATCTTTATCATGCAAGATACAACAAAACTGCAGAGTTGATTCGAAATGAATCATGTCAGTCATCGTCGCTATGACAGCAAGTGGACTATTAAACTGAAATAATGAGTGGATAAGCCATGTTATTTCAATCAGCAAGAGAGGAATGACAGAAAACCTGAATGCATTTTAACAACTTTCTTGACAAGCAGGAAGCATTATGTGTGTGATGGCCATGTACAGGGGACAAGGCTACTAATGTTACAGTAGGTAAGACACAAAGTTGCTTTGACAACATCTAAATTAACATGAATTTCTTAATAGCGATCAGCTGCCAATCTGGTGTGTGTCTCCCGGTCGGGTTTTGGTCTGACATTCCTATAGCCATGCCCCCTTTCATAACTCATGAACCATTTGTCATACAACCTTGTG
This sequence comes from Centropyge bicolor, assembly GCA_037975185.1. Classification (NCBI taxonomy): domain Eukaryota; kingdom Metazoa; phylum Chordata; class Actinopteri; family Pomacanthidae; genus Centropyge; species Centropyge bicolor. Next base: position 295,253 of record JBBMOC010000158.1, on the reverse strand, counting down.
GGTCGTCTGTTGAGTGTTGAGCGAGGCATCATTGCACTCACAGAGTTCCTAACGCGTTCGAGTATTTGAGCTGGTTTCTAAAAGTAAAGACATGCCAAGAAACACTCGAAAGACTGGGAATTTCTATATTGAAATAATATGCTGCCTTTATTAAAGACATTAGATTGTGATGTAATGATTCTAAATGTCTTTATGTTAACAGATAATTATCCATCTTGAAGAGAAATTTCTGCAGCAAGATATCTTTTATTCCCCAAATGTATATGGATCTTTTTGGGTCCCAAGTGAGGAAGGAGAGAGCTAGAGAAGTGATTTTTTTTTTTCATATAACAGAGCCACAGTCTGGGCAGTAATCCAAATATCTCAATTCAGCTCAACTGACAATTTTCAGATTTTTTTTGTTTGTTTCTTTGTTAATGCCACCTGAGACCATTGTGCGGTGCATAGCTTGAATTCATGACCAAAATATCTTGAAGTCAACCAGGGGAAACCCACAGTGGGTACTGGGCCTGACAGCCTACTTGTACCACATTCCTGAAAACAGATAACCCCAAAAAGCTGAATGCCATAATTTCACTCCTACTCTCAGATTGCGCAGTTGTGTGGCCATGCTGCCATCCATGTGACAGACGAGGTGAAAGTGGGGTGGTCCATATTAGACACACTGGGCGGCTGAAGGCAAATTAAGCACATCAGTTTTAAGACAAACAAACCTAACAACAGAGACACTGACCTGAGGGCATGTAGACCACAAATTATACAGACCCCTTACCGCAATCATCAATTCATGCCAATAAACAAAGACTAATGTGTTATAATTACTCACTCAAATTAGATACATGCTCTCTACGGGTTTTGGCTTTCATATCATCTTAGATCTGTTGGCCAGCACAAGACAATGAATAGCTACACACTGACATCTGTTCCAGTTCATCGTATCGTACTAACTAATGAACGGCAGGTAATAGACCGACCCCGCACACTGATTTCATGCACAATCTCGGGGGTTCGGCTAATGCTAACTAGCTACCACATAAGCTAGCTATTCTTCGTAACGCTCACATTAGAAGCAAAATAAGGTCCAGATATGGCATGTATGTGGCCGACAGAAGACTGAGAAGAAGCGGCAGATCCGTCGTGCCGATTTAAATCTCACAGCTAGCGATATAAAACGCTAATAGCTGAAATATTGCGAGGGAGTCGTGAATGTAATTTGTCTGTGACAGAGGGAAAAACAACAACAGAGAAAGAGCCGACGCACCAATCTCCTGAGGTAAACTGTATGATTTTGGAGGCTTGGTTCCAGTATTTTAACAGCTGCAAACACGTATGTGAACGCTCACAATACACGAATACAGACAAAATATCTAATTATTCCCAGCATAAAATATTATTGTTTCTGTACTTACATTTTCAGTTGTAGGTACGATCCGATCCAGCCAGCGCGTTTAGGCGAAGGCAATATGGCGGACGCACAAGAAGCGATGGAGTCTGGGAAATTGAGGCGGTATCCCAGATCAGAAAGGAATGGGGGTGCATGGTAAGTTGCAAACAGCAGGCAGCCTATATTTGAAACAGCTTTCAATCGAACATTATAATGTTTGAGGAATTGTCCCCAGCAGTGGATCTGAGCGACCCAATGATAAATCACATTCTGAAAGCAGGTCTGAAGTGAACCATGCAAATCTATTAATGCATCCATAATCATCGATAAATGAGCTCATCAAAAATAAGGAATGGCGGAGAAGAGGAAGCTTATTGAATGAGTTACTAATACTCTACATGTTGACTCCCTGCTACTCTTTTCTATCTCCCCTTCAGTAGACTATCAAAGACTGGGGCCCTCATTCATTCATTCATTCACTCATTCATTCACTCATGCTGGTCCTCTAATATGTACTGTGATGTAGTTTTACATTATTACCACTAGAAGACGTCAGAGCACTAGTGTTATCTATTAGAGGTGATTAGGGTTGTAAGCAACCAGTAAGTATTCATTTGGTGATTTGCAGGTCAGAAGATGCCTCACACTGGCAGTGCTGAAGTTTTACAAAAGTCTATAAACCATAGTTTTACTTCACCATTTAAATGACCGTATTTCAGTGTAAAGCAGGTCCTGTACAAATTGTCAGTTGTGAACACTGTCCAATCTGTTAAACGGTGTGCATGCAAACAGCATAGTGTGGTGTCCTCACCGCTGACTGGTGTTACAGTGACTGCCCCCACACCAAGTGGAGCAAGGGGGCCATCAGCAGATAAAGGATCAAATGTTTGGATTAAGCAGAGCCTTGTGGAGACAGGTTGGAATTTCTGAGGCTTTAAGGGACACCTACAGTGTACAACATTTACACAGGCAGCCATGGCTTCTGCAGGACTGTGCAAATGATACGATGAGGTAATAATGGTAATTGACGGAATGACAATAGGACTGGGGGGGGGGGTCGTTCAGCGGGATGAAAGATAAGTTATTAGAAAAATGTACAAGTTGAAAAGCAGTTCTGGAAACTGAGTAGGGAGCTGTAGTTCAGCTGGACTGGAAACTGAACCACCTGTAACTCTCTTCATAAATGCTACTGGACACATCTTCTGTTGGTTTCATGAGATTCTTCTCCTCCATCAATATTCAGTAATATCAATAGTAATAAATGTGATTGATTTTTTTAAAAATGGTAACTGTACCAGAGCACCCTCAGCCATAGACTGACCCCTGAGGTGCACCACAGAACTCCACAGGAGGCCTTTTCTACCTGTGGCCATCAGACTGTATAACTGCTCCCCCCTCTGCAGGAAGGACAAGTGAAGTATATATTTACCATCATAAGCTTTATTTTATTCGTCCACATCTGTTACTTAATTCATCCCAGTTCTATTGTACAAATATCCTATTCTTCTCTATTCTATATTTCATTTATATTATTAGGACGACCTATTGTTATATCCTATTGTTGCATTTTTGGATCAATTTACTGTAAATTCTGGCAAAAGATTTTCCTTTGGAATTAATAAAGTTCTATCTGATCTTTAACACTGTGAAGACCACTCAACACTTCAGACAAGACAACACTCAGACAGACTAAAATTAGATTAAAATGAAGACAAAAAATCATTTGTAAAATATAAATTCTTTTTTTTTTTTTTTTTTACTCTTTTCGTGGTGAGGAATGTTTTCATACATGACATAGTATTAGTTGTGATCTGTGGTGTTCTCTGTAGCTCACACAGGCTCAAACTGTCCCATCATGAGTCCATACATTCTGAATTCCTACTGTCCTGGATCAAACCAAGGAAAACAGCCCCTCACACAAAGCGTTCACCTCATGTGGATGTGCAGGGGGAAACAGACGGGGATGTCCTGTGAGGCCGGGGGGCGTGGCTACACCAGGAGGGGGTCGAAGTGGGAGGAGTGAGGAGGGGAGCTGCTGGAGGTGAGGGGGAGTGGAAGGATCGTCGCTCCGTGACATGAATGAACCATGTTGGCTCGCGGAGGCTTAGCTCTCCCGGTTTGCTCCTTTCTCCTGCTGCACCTCCCGCTTCTCACCGACCACTGGCCCGTTAAGGTAAATAGCCTGTCAGACTCGTGTGCATGAGCAGACTGCTGAGCAGCTATGAGAGCAGTCCGGGTACTTTGCTCCTTTACTTCTCTCTACTTTTCACCTTAAATTCATTCTTTGAGCCGTTTTTTTCAATTCGGATAAAATATAATTAACCGAGCACCGGCAGTGTCTGAATCAAACGTCAGTCCCCAGAGTGGGTCCTGGCTTCGGAAACCGTTTCACCATGGTGGAACTGTGTGTGTGTGTGTGTGTGTGTGTGAAGGTAAGCTAACTGTTACCAAATGCGAGGATGTCACTGTTCCCTTCGGCGCAGCTCCTTGAAAAGTTCATACTTTGCTGAAGTGACGCCAGCGGGATGCTTGGACGTCATGTTGCGTCATCAGTGTGAAAGATGTGTTTACATTAGGCGATAAACAAGGCGGCAGTCACGTCACATAAATGATGTAAAATTGTAAATGTTTGGTGGACCCTTTCTCCAATTATACAGTTGAAAACTGACTTTCTGCTGCTCTAATTTAGCTCAGAAAAACCCCATCAAATGAAGTAGAGGTGTATTATTGAAGACACATTATGTCAACAAAACCATGACATCACCACTAACTTGCACTGACAGTGTCACAATATTCTGGCTTTTGTTGAGTGTTAGCAACAACACTCCTTTTTTGATATTGGTGTTTACCTGTGGACGGTCACATCATGACAAGATATCACACTGTGAAGAGTCACACTCTTGTTTATTTTACACACATCATTTCTGGTGTGTATATTTATTGTCTATTGCCCACCCTCCTGTCTCTTTATTTTACTGCTTGATACAGAACAAGGACCTTGACACCCAGCTCACCTGCCATGCTCGCTAGTTTGCTGGACACAATATATGAATCATGACGCTACCTCTAATATCTGCTTTATTACCAGGCTGAAACACTCTGATGTTTGCACTAACATACTGCTTTCCTCCATTCAACTAGTCTGTTTATAAGAGTGTAGCTAAAAACAGCAGCTTTGTAGAACTGCACTGTTTGTCCTCTGGATCCCAGCTGCTATATTCATATTGTATCATTCAAACAGATGGTTTCAAACATGCAGATAACTGGTTCGAGAACAGGTTACAGTTATATTTGTTTGTCCGACTCTCATTTTTCACATTATGTCATGTATCTTCAATCTCTACCTCATCGTTCTCCTTCATATGACTGTGATGCATGAACAGTCACACAGTGAGAGGACTCGATGATGACCAACATTTCTTTCACTGACAGTCCACATTCACAGTTGATTTTATCTTTCCTAATCCTCCCTAAAGGCAGTATTTTAAGCCCTGTAGCTCTTTGTTGTTGAAAATCAATTTGTCTTTCTTCATGTGGCCAAGTGTGTAAGTGACTGAGTGATTCAGTCTCAAATGAGCATCAGCCATTAGAGCAAACATGTGACTCCACTCTCATATATTGCAGGATAGACTACATCTCTGCCTTAACATTGGAGAGTTACATTACTGACAGACCATTTGGCCATGCTGTTCTCTGTGGGCTCAATGAGCAGCGAGCTGAATGATCTGCTGCCTGACCAAAAGGCTCACACAGTCTGAGTGCAGGAGACAACATGGTGAGAGGCAGCAGCCAGCCAGCCAGCCAGCCAGCCAGCCAGCCGGCCTGTCAGGGTGTCTTGGGGTCTCATGGTTGAAACTCTAAGCAGATGCATTACCAAAGGCTGTGCAAACAATTGTTTGCAGACACTTTCTCAGCTGTGGTAACCACCAGCATTCACAGTTCTTCTTCTTAACCATAAACACAGCCTGGTTTCTATGCACATGAATGGCCTGGAAATGAATGCCCCAGAGATAGCTGATAAAATCCCCCATATTTGTCTGGTTAGCACTGCATTTATCATTCACTCCATTCATTCTTACCAATTAAAGAAAAACTCAGTAGTGTGTATGGAACTTAAAAGAGGTCTGTGTTTCTGGATGTGGAGCTTGTGGATGAAGTTGACTACACATAAAATTGATGGCAACAGTAAAAAAGGAAAGTTGTGTGGAGCACACAACAACTGGCATGACATCTAAAACGCTTTTCTGGCAAAGACCATCGAAAGACGTTGTCTTCTAACAGTGCTAAAGCTCTCTTTGAACATTATTACACACACACGTAATGCACCATAGCAACAGTGAGGTAATGCTTTCTATTTAAAGGTTTGAATTTATGGTGGTAACATTGCTTAGTTTGAAATAGCTGAGATGAACTGGTTAATTTAACTGCATGTTTTTCACGTGTGCATTGCACAGACCTTGTGAAGTACAGTGGGCACCAGACGCACCATACAGTGTAATAATGTATGCTCATATTTAAATGTGTTCACTTTTGTGAAATATGCAAAAGCCACACGAGCCCAATCTTGCTTTGATACTCACAGAATATAGGTTACATTGAATACATTTCATAAGAGTCAACATTCAGGTATTTACTCATGAACTGGCTCCTGGAACACAGTGCAGTTGAAGGCAACATTGACTCCTTATTGGAGCCTGATCAATAACTCTTCAGGCCAACAATGATACAGATGTTTGAGATGAAAAGTTTGGTTATTAAAGTTTAGTAACCCGGATAAATACTGAGCATGACATTTTACAGTTGAAAAATCAACATGTCACAGTTTCTATATGACCATGACATCTCATCACATTTTTTTGAGGAACACCAGTTTCGATGTATCTGTTGTAAGCCACTGTAATACTGACTTATGGAGCATGCTGAGTTCGGCTGGGCTGTGCTCCATAGCTCCAACTTAAGAATCCTGCTGCTGGATTTAAACATAAATCTTGAGTTCGAACCTTTTCCATAAAATGTTACTAAGGTTGTTTCTGCATTGACCCCTATCATAGATGTAGACATACAGGACAGGCTGTTCAACAGCTGTAGTGAATTTACATAGAAACCCTTCTTATGGTACACTTCACAGGTCGTCTTATGAGAGGATCCTTTGCCTTTTACCTCACCATGTCTAATTAGATCTCAAACCCTCAAACCTTACTTGGAGATGAGGTGTATGCTTTTTGTATAAAGACCTCTTTTACGCTGGATATGTACAATCCAAAGGCCTATTTGCTCAGTCACCGAACCATGAAAATTCACTAACACTGTTCTAATGCATCATCCCACCAAACATGTTGTCTTTTTTTTTTTTTCTACACCTGTCCTATTGTCATCCTAGAAACACTTTTAACCCCATAACTTTGATAGTAAGACGTTATTACTGTCCATTACAGGTTGCAAATCGCACAAATATCCAAACGCACACATGCAGACACACACCATAGTGGAGTGTGTGTTTATGTGCTGAATTAGCCAGAGGCTAATCTGACAGAGTGGGGAGCCTGTGTGGGCTTGTTAAGGACCCTGCTGAGACAAAACAGTTGGGACTCTGAGCCTTGGTGTGTTTGTATTTGTGTGTGTTGGTTGAGGGATTAAAAATTGGAGGGGGGGTTTGGTCATTTTTATGACCCACAACATCTTATGAGATTGATTTATATTGAGAGCCAATTATGTGTTATGTGTGCGGCATAACTTGACCAAGAATGTAACTGGAACTGTTTTTGTGCCTGACGGTTGGTTATAGCTAACTATGCTATTTAGTTTGTAGTTTGACACATGTCCTCTTCGTTGCATGTGAAAACAAACAGCTGCGGTTCCTGTCTAACCCCAAATCCAAAGATGCTAAATTGTGCTTAATTGTGGAATGGAATTAAGGTTCATTTAAACTAAATAGAGATTTGTAATTTTGAGATCTCCATTAGTGCATCCACACAGCTCACACGGTAAACATGTTCTGTGTGTGTGTGTGTCTGTGTCTGTGTCTGTGTTGTGTGTTTGCCAGGACAGAAGTGAAGGGAGGGTGGAGCAGCGTAACATTCATCAACAATCACACGGCGCTGGAAATCAGAATGTCAGACAGACAAGCAACAAGGTACTGTAATCACACACCTGTGATTTGAAATGTGTAAATGTTGAAGGGTTATAGTCCATTTATTTATCATTCTACAACGAAATGCAAGCTCTAGTCTGTAGACTCTTTTGTTGGAGTGTGGAGGAGGAATGGAGGAGTCTCAGCCTGAGGAAAGAAGCTGACTAATTTGTGTCTGACTCTAATTCATGTTTGAGACTCTTCACCTGAGCTGGTCGGCTCATGTTCACCTCGGGGCGAGAGCTGGACAGACAGATACGTGTCTGTAGACAGTGTACTATCTCCAACACCACCAAGCACTTACCTCTGTGTAGGTTGAGCTTTAGGTTGGTTAACATTAAGGTCAACACACACCAGCTATAAACCTGTTGTTCTCAGTGTAAGCACACACCGGTAGCCTTCTCTGGTCTGACCTGTGAAGGCTGGTTAGTTTTCAGCACTTTTTGACCAGTCTCTCTAACTCCAAGCTCCAAGCTGCAGTTTGATGTTATACCTCTCCCTAGTGAAAATGACATGCTCCATCAGCTTGTTTTTTTTTTTTTTTGACTGTTGCACTGTGTATATTCTCTCCCAGGCGGAGGTGTTCCAGTGGTGGGGGGAGTGGTCCAGTTGGTCCTCTTGTTCCAGAAGCTGTGGAGGAGGAGTGAGGACCCAGGAGAGACACTGTCTTATACAGAGGTAGGGCAACAGAATCAAAACACACATCATGACAGATAAGACCAATGAAAGATGAAGACGATGCCATTTATTTAAGCTGAGTTTAATTTTCCATGTAAGTGGACTGTTTTGGACAGTGGTTGGCCTGACAGCCTGTGTCCCTGGAGTGTAGGAGAACACTAAACCTCTGTTCCTGTTACATCCTGACTGATCCTGTCACCATGTCAGGAGAGTTCAATAATTAAAGTTACTGCTGCATGACATCATGAAGAAGACTCAGACGTTAACCTGGCTGCTACAGACTCTGCCTTAACCACATTACAACGTGTGTGTTTTAAATGTTGTAGCCAAATGAAACATACGAATCCATCATACATGAAAGGTTGTTGTTTTGTCAGTTTTTAAAGGTGTGCTGCAGCTCTGCCAACTAAAGCCACCAAAATCACCTTACGTTTGTGATGAGAGATGTTCTGAGAAGGTGGATGTGCAATCACAAGTTTACACCAAAAGGAGCATCAAAATTCACCTTGCCACCTTCTCTGAATCAACAGATGCTCAGCTCCAGCCGGCTCAGGGATTTTGTTGTTTGTAGAGCCTCATGTTTTCAGAATGAAAGAAGCAATTTGATGCTAAAAAAGAAAACTTGAGTAGTTAAAGACACAAAGTAAAGGGGTGTAAAATGATGCACACAGTGAAGGAGTGAGCGGAGACATGGTCGTGTACAGAGGGAGCTGAGCTGGAGCGTTGACAGAATGTGTGTGTTTGTAGCCATCTTGTTACCTTTGACCTCCCCCTGTCAGACTTGCGGAAGTTTCTGTCAACCAAGATTAACGCCACCCTGCCCTCACTGCTGGCCTTCTGTCTCCCCCCTCCTCCCCTTTCTTCCTCCTGTCTTTGTTCTTCTCCTTCCCAGTTGCTCCTCTCATGTCTGCCCCTCTTGCTCCTCTCTCCCCTTTAAAAAAAAAAAAGTTTCTCTCCTCTCCACTTCTGTTTTCCACACGTTTCCCCTCCTCTTCCTCTCTACCCCGCTCACCTCCTCCCATTCTTCTCCTGCTCTTTTTTCTCTCTCTCCCTCTCCTCTCCTGTCCTTTCCTCATCACCTTCTACCAATTAGATGTGATACTCTCACATAGTGACCTCGCGCTCACCTCCTCCTGCTGTCTCCCCTGCTTCACCGTCTAAACACTGCAGGAGGATGGGCTGAGGAGAGAGAGACACAGACAGATAGACGGAGGAGGTGTGTGTGTGGGGGGTGCAGTTAACTTGGTAATGAAAGACAGATGCATTAACTCCATGTTGGAGCTCTGTAGGTCCTTGACACACAACACACACACACACAGAATTAGAATTGTGTTAACCAGAAACTGCAGCACTCTTTGACAGATTCTTCTCGGTTACAAGCTGTTGCAAATTTGTGAAGTTCTGAGAGCCTGGAGATGTGTTTGCTTCAGCTGCTTTAAAGTGAGTAAAGAGGTGGTTGCAGCTTTACTGTGGAGAAAAACCTTCAGTTGTTAGTCTTGTTGATCACATGTCATGTTCCCTCTGAAGACGTGAATGTACAGTATGTACTTACTAGTTACACAGACAACAAAGTAAACTAAGCATGGGAGCAATAGCAGATACAACATTTTTATTATTCCCACAGTTTTCAGGTATGGGTACCTAAATCCATGCTGGTACACTGTACAAAGGTTTACTATTCAACAGGCCCATGGTACCACACCTACCTCATCATATCCATCACCATCATCAGGGGTACGTTTCCCCTTTGCTTTAATGACAGCATGGACCTCACTAGTTTGTGTAAAACCTGATGATCCGTCTGATCCCAGCAGGACTTCACAGTGTTCCAAAGAGCTTCTTGTGATGTCACAGAAAACCTGACTTTCTCAGTCTTCAAGTGGCCCCATAAGTGTTCAGTGAGGCTGATGTCAAGTGACTTGGTTCATGTTAGGTCAGGACTTGTTTAGGTCATTATCCTGCTGCAGTATGAATCCTTCTCCACAAATATGCAAACCAGAGGGTACAGCATGTCTCTGAAGAATGTTAGCCCAGTGCTACGTCTTAGTCTGGGTGTGGTTGATTTGATGGTGTCCAAATCCAGAGGAGGAAAAATACGGCCCAACGTTAATATTCCCAACACCGTGTTTCACTGTGGGTTTGATGCACTGCAGCATCATTGGCTCTGCTCTGTGTCTCCTTCACACACACCTGTCTATAACTGCCATGAAGCTCACACGTGGATTCATTCATAGACAGGACTTTTCAATAGTCACCCACTGTGACATGCAGGTATTTCTCAGCCCAGCCCAGGTGTTTCCATTGCTTCCCTTCTGAAGGAGCTTTACAGTGACAGTGCGTGTGCTGATTGGAGTCTTGTGTTTCTCTTCCATCTCTCAGGGAGCTGAGTTTGATGCACTGATCTTCTGATGGTGCAGTGCAGAGTGTTTCACAGTTCCATGCACTGCCTCCTTTCAGACCTTTATTCCAGCCATAACTGAGACTGAGGAAGTCCCTCTCTGATTAGAATAACATCATAAATTTGACTTTGTTCTGATGTCACGTTTCCCGCTGTCACAATGCTATTTACTAAGCAATGATCTGCTGGAAACTTGAGTCACATCCATATATATAACAGGTGAACACTGACTGCATGTTGAGTTACCTGAGCCAGCCTCTGACGAGGAGATCACATCCACCTGAGTGATCATCTGAAAGCATAGCTCAGTGGTAAAGATAGAACTCAGGCAAATCTGACCTTTGTAGAGGAGTTAAGTTAGTCAGTACCACAGCTTGAATTTGACTGCTGACCTAGAAATAGTGCAGAACCATTTCTTCTTTATTTTAGATGTCATATCTTCTTGTGCTTTGAAATGAATTTTTCCAGGTTTACATAAACATATTAGAGGTTTTCATTTGCCTCAAACATAGTGCCAAAACACAACAAAAGTCATCTCAAGGCACTTTCCATACAGAGCAGGTCAAGACCATATTCTTTATGATATCACTTATAGACACCCAGCAGTTCCCATCATGAGCCAGCACTTGACAACAGTCCAATACTCAGCCTCCTTTAGCTCTTCACCAACTGCTAAGAAAATATCTGTCTCCTAGCTGCTACATGTGTCCCTGTGCTAACTAGTTAGCTCTGCCAGGTTCAGCTTTGAGAAAAGGTAGCACACAATGGGTTTATCAAAGGAAACTGCAGAGTCAGCTGATGGTTTCTTTCATGTTGCATATTGTGTTTTGACCATTAATTGCATTGTGTTTTGATTATTGATGTAAAACTATTGATTAGTGCAGCTGTAGTGTAAGTATATAAGTAAAGTTTTGTGCATTGGAGCCATTGGCCCTGCAGGCTGCTCTGTGGTCTGCTGACTTAGAAGAATGAGGAAAATGAAAAAGCATCAACATTTGAAGATATTTAGGGGTTTACAGTGACTCTAAAGCACAGCTGCTATAACTCTAGAGATGATGCACTGACTGATTGAGACAGTTTTGACAGTATAGCCCTTTACATTTATATTTACATTTAAGTCAGGGAGCTGCTGAAACATGGCAAAAAGCAGGCTTAGATGAAAGAAGTGCTTCCAGCTTGGAAAAGGTGCAGTTTGGATCTGAAATGGAAAAAAGAAATAAATTAATAATAAAAATAAAAAGAGCGAGTAATGGCAACAGGCTTGTTAGTGAGCAGGCAGTGTATAAAATATGAGACAGTAATAGGGATAACATTGGCATTAGTCAGTATGAACCAGTTTGAATGTGCTGTGTGAATTTGTGCCAAGTGTCTGAGAAGTGTATATAAGCTTTCTGCTCATAGTGGCAGCTGCTCTAGCTACTCATTATGGGAACAAACTCGCTTTTCATTATGAGCACTAAATGCCAGTGAATCACTGTTTATTCCACAAAGAAAGAGGAATGGGTGAGATGTCCTTTAAGCTGTGTGTGGCTATAATAGAAGGCATAGCAGAAGAAAAGTGGTGGAAAAAGATGGTTGCAATTCTCCCTTTTCTTTCCCCACCTCTGTCACCCAAGCCAAGTACAAGGCCCAAGTATAGATTTTATTATCCTCTCAATCCCTCATTATCATTAAGCCATATTTCATTCATTATATTTCATCTTATATGTACTAATATGTAGGTGACGAAGGAAAACTCAGCATGTGTTTTTTTTTACTTTAGTTCCTTGTCAAAGATTGTACTGCTATCTGACACATCCCTCCAAAATCTCCCATAGGTGTTGGGTTGAAACATGATATCTGTACATTAACCATGTTCTATTCTCTGTCCTGTGTTGTCTCCTGTCTCTGTCCAAGGCTGTCCACCACACAGAATGTAAACAGCTCATTCTGTGTCGGCGCTCCTAAACAGTACCAGCTCTGTCCAAACCAGGTATGATACTTCACTGATACTGCACTGATATACTATACTGTACACTACTGCAAGTACTCTTTTCTCTGTGTGTGTGTGTGTGTGCGTCTGGTGTGTTTTTCAGCCCTGTCCCAGCCCCAGTGTTAGCTTCAAACAGCACCAGTGTTCCCAGTTCAATTCTAAAGCCTTTGGAAGAAGATATTACCAGTGGATACCTCTGTACCCAGGTATGATATCCATCCATCAGTGGTTCTTGTGCCATGTAGATGTCTAAAATGGACGTTAATATCACAACCTGCATGCTGTCCTTTTTTGAATAATTAAAAATAAATTGTTGCAAAATTCTTAATGGGATGTTTTCCAATCTACCACATCCAGTTACAGCTGCTCTGGGCAACTTTACATTCAAGCAATCTCAAATGATAACCACATGTAACTGATTGGATTTTGTAAACTTCATCACACAGAAATATTTTGTAATGTCAAAAAAGTAATCATCTTTTCAAATATATAATTTTCTGTGTAGCTGATTACATCAGCATCTCCAATAAGCCATGTGACCTGCAGTGTACGACCATCAGCGGTGAGCGCCAGCTGCTGGTTCCCGCCCATGATGGCACCTTCTGCCGCGACACCAAGTACCATGGAGTGTGCATAGAGGGAACATGTCAGGTAATCCAACAGGAAGATGTGACATCATCACTTCCCACTCATACATACTGATGTGTATTACAAGGTTTTATTACCACATAAAATACATGTTGGTTTTACATTGATTTAAAGCCAATGTTCCTGAGTGAAGAGCACAGTTCTCTGGCTGCATGAACAATCTGTCTCATGTGTTCATGTCTCTCCTCCTCCAGCCTGTCGGCTGTGACGGCGAGCTCTACAGCAGTAAGACAGTAGACAGATGTGGACTATGTGGAGGCAACGGGACGTCATGCCAGCGCATTTCTGGATCATACAGGAAGGCACTCACACAGTTAGGTAACACACTCACACACATGTAGACAGATGTGCAAACAAGTATAAATCATGTACCATTATGATTAAAGCAAAGTGCTTTGGTTCCACTCTTTTTAGACACCTTAGTTTCACCATGAGCAGTCAGCAGCTGTTTATGATAACAAATGAAGAGTGGGGGGTTTTGGACTGTTGGTTGAACAATAGAAGTGATCTCAAGATGCCACTTTTTTTGTCAAATTGTGTAGAATTTTTCACAGTTTTTTGTCATTCTGTCGATTAAATGATTCCAGCAATACTGCTCCTACACAGTCACTTCTTCTCTCGGCAGCATTAAATTTGAAGTAGGTCCAAATGTTGATGACTTTTTTCTGGCCAAGTGTTGCTGTCATGTAGTTTTCATCCATCACCCTCTGACATCTGCCGAACTCCTACAACTGTGGAGTGTTACTAGCTCCAGGCTTTAGCCCTGCTGGTCATCAGGGAGATGACTCTGATGCACAGGAAGAGAAATGTGCAGCCATCCTATGACAAGAGGGAGATTAGATTGATCGTGAACCTGGGTAAAATTAAAAGGGATTTTGTTACAAATGTTATTTTTAAATACATTGTTGCTACTTGCTGCTGTTGCTGCTTTTGTTTGGTAATTTAGTCACAGTTATTCTTGTCTTGTCAGTGTCTCTTCTTTGTCATGGAAAAAAAGGTTGTTGTCCAATATATTTCATCACAGTTTTTGCTTAAGAAATGAACACTTTAACATTTTTCATATTTTGGTAAAGCATTTGGATTTCATTGTCCAGGTGTTGACTTCCATGTCAGTGCAACTGGTGTGAATATCATTTATCAAAAAGAAGAGACAAAAAGAATATTTGACATTTTAAAAAAATTCTTTCATTTAAACTGTCTGCAAGTCTTCATCTCTCCTTTTCATTTATTACACAATTATCCAATGCTCCCAGAAGACCGTTCACCACAGACAGTCATGCTGCTCTTTAAAGTGGATGTTTGTGTCATCAGGCTATGTGTTCATCACCAACATCCCAGCTGGAGCGACAGACATCCAGATCATAGAGAGACATAAGACTGAGAACATCCTGGGTGAGAACCTACAGCTTCTTTAAGGTCAATAAACTGAGAATGAAAGCAGCAGGTTAGAATCAATCAATTCAAGGCACAGAAGTTGGATCTTTTTTATTATGAAAATATATGTGTTTCAATTTACATGTGAGATCACTGTCCCTCCCCCTGATGTTTCCCCTCCTATCTAGCCCTATCAGATGAAGCTGGTCATTTCTTCTTCAATGGAAACACTGTGTTTGACAATCCGCAAAACTTCCACGTAGCAGGAACAGTGTTTAAATACAGGCGTCCAAGCAATGTGTTTTCTGACGGGCTGGAGTACATCATTGCCCAGGGACCAACACTTCAGGGCCTGAATGTGATGGTATCACACACACACACACACACACAGACAAATACACACAAGTATATTCATGTCTCATATTACTATTAGAAAGGACTCATCTCGATCCCAGTATGAAGTGGCTAACCTCTGATTTTCCCTTCATGAAGTACTACAACTTGAACGGGAGGCTCCCCCACATCACCTACGAGTACACCATCCCTCGCATGTCTCGTGACATCACAGCCGCAGAGGGCATCACCACAGGCCCCTCCCCCTCCCATCTTAACCTCACCTATAACGAGGTAAACGAGGAAGCCAGAGGGGATCAAGTCAGAGCGACGAATCACAGCCGAGGGAGTGTGACATCTGTCCATCACTACACCAGCCAGCGGGGGGGTGAGGACCAGGCAGACGTCCAGCTGCTGGAGGAGGAGGAGGAGGGGGAGGAGGAGGATGTAGTGTGGGAGATCAGGACGCCCAGCCCTCCACCACCTGCTGCAATGTTGGTCTACAGACCGGCTGACGTCACCAGTCATGTGTTCAGCCATAATGACGTGGAGGAGCAGGGGCCTCCGGTGCCGTCTGGCTACCGTGAGTCAGACGTCCACGTGTCTTCTGAGAACTGAACTTTACCCTTTCTTAAGTTTCTTTCTTAGTTAGAAGAAAGATATTCAAATTGGTTTGTTATAACTAAATCATCAGTCAATTGTTTGATATAATTATATGTAAAAGACTTTTTCGTAGGCAGCAGGACCTCAGAATAACAGCATCTGTTTGTCATTAGTCTTTATCAGTATCTGAGAGTTTGATGGTTATATAGTTTTTCATAAACACACAGTACAAACAATCATCTTGATATGAATGCCTTGCATGTGTTTTTAAAGAACTGTGATCAAGTGATGTATTAACTACAATGTTTCAGAGCTGAAACATGTCTCTCTGCTGTAACATGGGGACTGCAGAGTCTTGTTACATATGAGCCAACATGATACATCTATTGTAAGCTGTGGAAGCTGTGCTCCATTTATTAGTCCAGCTTTGCATCAGTTTAGCGGATGTTATGTGTCAGATGTGGAAGGTTATAAAGAAATGACATGGGACAACTTGGTCTGTCCGTCCTCTTAGTGTTGTGAGCTGAAATATCTGCCATTCATCCAGTGTATCTATCTTTTGTCTCATTGCCTCTATTTAATTTTCTGTCCATAAAGGAAGTTCCTCCAACTCCATTGACGAACCTTCCACTGCTGATGAGAACACTCTCCTGCTCTCATTCCCAGGTAGGAAAGACAGATGAAGCTGTTTTCCATTCAGCCAAGTGTTTGAAATGAAAAACATACATAGACCTGAAGACCTTCTCTTCTGCCTGCTATGCTCTGAAACACAGGGTAAATGTCATGACAATGGACACATTATACCAGTCATATTTACAACATTTCATTATAATAACTTTGAAATTTTAGATTGAAAAAACAGAGGATTGTGGGCATCACTACCTATCTACGAGTTACCACACTCTGTTCCATGTGCAGATCTCAGTCTTTAAGAAAAGACTAAAGACTCAGCTCTTCACTGAAGCTTGGCACTGATAAACTTCAATCAAACAAAAAAAATAAAAATACTGTATTGTTATGCATAATGTATTCCCTCCTCACTACCTGTAGGCACAGGCCCTATCTAACTTGAACCTTGTTTTTTTGGCTCTTATTCAGGTTGTTTCCTCCTGACTAGATCCTTGTTGTGTTGTGTTTACTCTCAGATGTTCGTCGCTTTGGACAGAAGCATCTGCTAAATGAAACTGTAGAACTGTATTACCAGCTAGTGTGGGATAGGCCTCAGTGTGGCAAACCCTCTACACAAAGGGATTAGTGTAGTCTCAGTAATGGCCTTCATTATTTTGCATGAATGTATTCACTGGTCTGTATCAGTTAAAATGTCGAAAATATACAACATTCATTTGTTTTGGTCCGTTCACAGGTGGTCAGAGTGTTCACTCTGCAGCCCACCCAGAGGACGCCTCCTATCTGCTCCTGGAGGATTTACATTACAACCACACACACTCCAACACACACTCCCTCACACAGTCCAACACACACTCTGTTCCACACACACATTCAGCAGCAGAGGCTCATGTGGAAACGCTGTCGGCCACAGACACAGAGCCACAGCTGGAGGTCCACTCAGACGTGCTCACAGTGACTGACCCACACTCTGCTGCACACACACACACACAGAGTGGCTCACACTCAGAAACACACACTGCCCTCTTAGTCCAGCTGCAGCAGGTGTCTGCAGTCCAGGCAGCCAACACAGAGAGGTATGAGCTCACAGCTGGAGACGAGCAGATACTCACTGTCATGATGTTCAGCAGCTCTGATCCTTACTGCTCACTGTGTTACACTCTGTACTATGTGCTTAAGTTTATCATGAGCAACACTTTACATCAGTTGTATTTTCATATTAGATTAAATATTTCTTGCTAAAAATCACTGAGATCACCACTGTGATGTGTTTATAAACCCATTTAATTAATGTAAAGGATCTTACTCACAGGCTTCTCTCTCGTCAGCTGTTAACTGTTACATCATGGTTTTTATAAAAGGTAATAGAACTGTAAAATATCAGGTTTGAAAAGTCTGTGTCTGTCTGTTTCTAGCAACGACTTTGATGTGGGCCTGGACCCAGATATCAGTCTGGCAGATATGTATCGCTGGAAGGTTTCTGCTTATGCTCCGTGCAGCTCCACCTGTACGACAGGTAAACACACACACGACATGCAGTTACATCAGTGTAGTACTCACATTTATTCTGCTGTGAAGGTTGTTCTACTTTGACTGTAGAAAATCTTTGTGTCTGATTGGCTGGTACTGTAGGTTCTTTTACCTCCGCCAAGGAGGTCTGTCTGTCTGTGTGTTTGTTTGTAACATAACTCAAAATGTTATGGGCAGATTTTGATGAAATCAGGAAATGTCCTTTCTGGGACAAGGAACAAATGATTAAATTTTGGAGTTGATCCAGAAAACCGCCATTACAGAAATGTGGATTTTCAGGTATAACTATTAAACTAAACATGATATCAATGTGATTCCAGTTGCTAAGGGTCTGTTTTTATGGTCCAGGAATCCATTGAAATAGATCAATCAAAGGTAGGACTAATATTCTGGGGTGCTGCTTGGTGGAGGTCTGCGCTCTCCCAGTGCTTCTCTAGTTTCATATTTCATATCAGGACATCTCACTTCAATTGATGTAACTACATTCAATTTAACCAAATTGATCAATAATGTTCAAAAATGGAAGACGATTTTATCACTTCTCTTTCTAAATGTTCCCTATATTAATGTGATAATGCACAAAGAAAATGATATGCCAGTGCTCTTTGCCTTCTCTTTGTCCTCCGTTATCAGGTCAAAATGTCGTCCATTAACATTTACCTGAATCTGTCCACAAAGGTTCTGTATCTGTACTCATGTACTTCTTGTATTCCCTTCTCTGTGATCCCTGTTCATCTTCACTCTCCTCTAATACACACATTGCACTTGGACTGTGTGTTGTTGATTTATGCCTGCAGTCTCTGTTTACACTGTGTGTATGTGTGTCTCCTCAGGAATCACCACCAGCTATGCCCTGTGTGTGCGATATGATGGCACTGAAGTGGACGACAGTTACTGTGACTCTCTGACCAGACCTGAGCCCACGCACGAGTTCTGCACTGGGAAAGAATGTCCTCCGAGGTACTGCTTCTTCAGACTGCAGCACGTTTCATTCACCTGTGGCCAGGACGAGATGACTTTCCTTTGTGACAAATCAGACAAGCCAATACATGTCAGATGAGATGGCCCCCCCAGATGTGTCAAGTTTAAGTCACTAACTGAATTAATGATACAGTTTATCCACCTGTCCATATGTTTGAATGCATTAATATCTTAAACATCCTGCTGTTTGGCTTAAATAAAGAAGAACCAACCAAGACCAATCAAAGTATAAATCCAAGTTTGGGGATGTTTGTTGTAAAATCACTCAATTAAGACTTATGTTCCTCAAATCAATGTCCCCTGAAAATGTTGGACGTGCTGTTGGTGAGTCATACAGACCTAAAGAGTGACATATTATCAGGATTCAAAATGTTATTTTAAAGCAGAGATTTCCACATTTTTGACATCGGCGATCCCTGGTGGTAGAAACATAAAAGACAGTGTGGAGGTAGGAATGTACCGCGATGATCCCTGAGACGTTTACAGCACAGACTGAAGAAGGAATGACATCTTTTACTCTGACTGTATGGTTTTACTCACCGGACATCCCAGACCATAACAGCTGCATCGTCTCCCTGCTTGCTCCTCAGATGGGAGACCAGTGGCTGGAGTGAGTGCTCTCGAACCTGCGGTGAGGGCGTTCAGTATCGGACCGTGCGCTGCTGGAAGATGCTGTCACCTGGTCTCGACTCCTCCGTGTACGATTCGCTGTGTCTGTCACATGACCTGCACAAACCAGCCAATAGGAAGGTCTGCCTCGGCCAGAGCTGTGGACCCCAGTGGGAGGTGTCTGAGTGGTCAGAGGTAACAGCACGCCACGCTGCAGTGTTTCTGATGGGGGCACTTGTCAATATATATTTTTTTAAATTTAGATTTTCACCCTGCTTTGAAGTTTGACTTCTTGAAATCTAAAATCTGTGTGGTCATAGCAGCAAAAAAACATAAAGCAATTTCCTAGAACAGAGCAGTCCTCATTAACAGAAACAAACAAGAGCAATATTAAAAATATTGGTGAAACTTTTTTTAGCGTCTAAAATGAAAAATTTATCAGTAACATTTTAAAGATGAAGCTAATCAGGAAAATCTAAGACCTAATACACATAAAGCAAAAACAGTAACCAATCACCCTGACATCCATCCATCCATTCATTGGTTTTTGAGTGGAAAAGCCAAACAGCCCACATGTCTTTAGAGACTGTCCTGCTCCTCCTGGAGGATCTGGGCAGGCCAACTGGGACGGCTAATCCCTCCACCAGATGCTGAGTGTGCCCTGGGGTGTCTTCCCAGTTCAGTCCCTCCCAGGATACCAACAAAGGGAGGCAGCTAGGAGGCATCCTCACTAGGTGTATGCACCTCCTCAGCTGGTTTCTCAATTTGAAGGAGTGGTAATGTGACACTGAGGCTGAGCCGAACTGACTAAGTCTGACTGAGTCTGACTGACTAAGAGTTAGAATATGACTAGATAACCTTCAATCAGAAGAGCACAAAATGACAGATAAATAAAGGGAAACACATTAGCTGTAGTGTTCTGCATGTTGATCTCAGACTAGATTGTTAAAGTATTCTTCATGTACAACTACATGATCCTCTGTTAGTATAATGAACATGCCTATAAATAATACTGCCAGTTTCTGTGAGAGTTGGTGCCCATACTATTAACAACAGGTGGCTGCTGAGTCGTTTCCTTCAGTTCACAGTGCTGTGATATTAATGTGGACAGCTGAGATATAAAACAGCTCAATGACTTGAATTGCGCGTGTGTGTGTGTGTGTGTGTGTGTGTGTGTGTGTGTGTGTGTGTGTGTGTGTTCGTGTGTGTCACTGTGTGTGTTAGTGTTCAGCACGCTGCGGCTCTCGAGGTGTCCGCACTCGGGAGGTTCGTTGTTCCATGGAAATGAGACTATGTAATAAGTCCTCTCAGCCAATAGAAAGTCAGGAATGTGAAGGCCCGCCCTGTGACAGAAGATGGACAGTTTCTGATTGGGGACCTGTGAGTTTAACAACACACACACACACACACACACAGCTTCAGCATAGCACCACACACTATATACACACAATATTTATATTATGAAAATATGAAAATTCTAGTTTTATTGAAATAGTTTTTATTTGATTCATTTATTTGATTTAAATGAATTAAAAGATATCTGTCTGTGTACCAGTGCTCAGGTGTGTGTGGAGAGGGACGGATGGTGCGTGCAGTAATGTGTCGATCGTCAGGTGGGGTAGTGATGTCAGAGGAGCAGTGCGACCAATCACTGCGCCCACTGGCCATCTATCCTTGCGGAGACAGAGATTGCGCCCCCCACTGGGTCGAACAGGAATGGCAACAGGTAAACATTTAAATAACCAGTCCATAAAAGGGAAGGGGAGGTGAGTCTAAACAGAAGTCCACCCACACAGATATACTGTATGTGTATAAAATGTGTGCGTTTGTTGTGTGTCAGTGTAACGCTACCTGTGGGCGTGGCGTGCGTCAGCGTCAGGTGGTCTGCGCTGGGCTGGAAGGCGGCGTGTTCAAAGAATTTCCAGACAGCAGCTGTGACCAAACCCACAAACCAGAGACCAGCTCTTCCTGCTTCCAGAGACCCTGCTCCAAATGGTTCACCACATCCTGGTCTCAGGTAACTGTCTGCATCAGCCAGCCAGCACACAGCCACGGTGATGTCATCCATACTGTTTTATTAAACCTTGTTTGGGTCCAGCTGTACTTGAACTGAGTGTCTATAGTTGATAATATATACGGAAAATGAGCGTGCTGTCCCCTCATGCCTCCTCAGTGCAGCAAGACCTGTGGGAGTGGCGTCCAGGTTCGAGAGGTGAAGTGTTACCAGGGGGAGGAGCTGGTAACCAGGGGCCACAGCTGCGACTCTGCCCTCAGGCCAGAAGCCAGACAGAGCTGTGAAATCCAGAGCTGTCCGACAGAGGCTCCAGGTACAAACACAAACACAGCATGCGCATGGAGCTGATGCAATATTTCAGCACTCTGTCAGCGGAGGATGGAACTCATCGAGTGTTTTTCTGCCCTGCTCTCATTAATTAAATGGAACATTTAGGTAAGACGTTGCCTCTGTGTGTTTCTGCAGCAGCAGCCCCGGCAGCCTCAGTAGCTGTAGACGACTCCTGTCAAGACAAACCGACAGCCAACTGTGCCCTGGTCCTGAAGGTGAAGCTGTGTTCACACTGGTACTACAGAAAGGCCTGCTGCCAGTCCTGCAAGGCACCGAGACCCTGACGCCTCACTGCGACCTCTCACCTCAAGCCCTCAACACAAACCACTGGTGCCAAAGGTCACATTACATTCAGACTGGTGCTACACATACAGCCTGCTGCTAGCAACGTAAGGCCTTCCAACAGTCACTCTAACCATGTAGCCTTCCTCCTATCACTGATCCAAAGTCAACCTGTGGTCACTGTCTCCACCTCCTACCTGTCAACATTGTCCCTCTCTTCTTAGTTCCTTGCACCTTGAGGTGATTCTAAAAGAAAAGTAGGTGGTGGTCTCATCACTGCTCAAGAGAACCAATCAAAATCAGTCCTTCATCAAAGAGTCATCAGTAAAATAGTTTTACAGACAAAGTACATTTCCTGCTCTGTAGCTATACTTTACATTTGGGTGGTTGTCCAAAGTGCTGAAGAGAACTGAACAGCTCCGAACCCCTACTAGTGTGCTTCTAAATCTGACCACCTACTCCCTGGGAATGTGAAGAAGACTAGCTTTAGGACCTACTGAGCTTTCCATTTGACCTGTTGCCTCAAGTAGCAGACCAGTCTTTTGATAAACATGAAAAAAAACTTGCTGTTTTTTTTTTCTTTGTCCCCATCCTTCTCACTGTCACACTCACTATTTCCAGGGGTAGAAACCCTCAAGGACTCACCATCCATCCATCCATCCATCCATCCACCCACCCACCCATCCATCCACCCACCCATCCATCCATCCATCCACCCATCCATCCATCCTTCCATCCATCCATCCATCCACCCATCCATCCATTCATCCATCCACCCATCCATCCATTCATCCATCCATCCACCCACCCATCCATTCATCCATCCATCCATCCATTCATCCTTCCGTCCATCCATCCATCCATTCATCCTTCCGTCCATCCATCATCCATCCATTCATCCTTCCGTCCATCCATCCATCCATCCATTAATACATCCATCCATCCATTCATCCTTCCATTAATACACCCATCCATCCACCCACCCACCCATCCATCCACCCACCCATCCATCCATCCATCCACCCATCCATCCATCCACCCATCCATCCATTCATCCATCCATCCACCCACCCATCCATTCATCCATCCATTCATCCTTCCGTCCATCCATCCATCCATTCATCCTTCCATCCATCCATCCATTCATCCATCCATCCATCCACCCATCCATCCATTCATCCTTCCGTCCATCCATCCATCCATCCATTCATCCATCCATCCACCCACCCATCCATTCATCCTTCCGTCCATCCATTCATCCTTCCGTCCATCCATCCATTCATCCTTCCGTCCATCCATCCATCCATTCATCCATCCACCCATCCATCCATTCATCCTTCCGTCCATCCATCCATCCATCCATCCATCCATCCATTCATCCTTCCGTCCATCCACCCATCCATCCGTCCATCCATCCCTGTGTCCATTACTGAAGGTAGCTCCCTCCCCATTTTAAAAGCGATCCTCCCTGTAGTAAATATCTATTCATTCCCTCACTTCTTCTTATGGTGCTATGTTCCTTTAGAGAAGATGTATCCAATGCACATGAAAGCCCTAAGGCAGCTTGTTATAGTGGCAGTAGACAAGGACAGACTGGACGAGGGACAAAAATGCGACTGAGCCCCCTCAGCCTGGGTCCAGTCCTGCTCTACATACACACCCCTGTGCAGAGTGTTACTGCTGGTGCCATGTTCATATGTGACTATCTTCTGTTTTCATAGTCAGGTGTGCTAACACCACATCAGCACAAACCATCCACTTAGACTGTTTTCAAAGCCTAAATCTGTGTTTTAAATGAACAGTTTGATGTAGCACTGCCATCCTGTAACATCGTTGAACTCATGATGTACTGTTGATAAAAACGGTTGAAAGTCGATGCAGTAGAACCAGAGATATTGTCTTTTTTTGTGCACTCTTCCTTGTCAAAATCTGACATCTACATCACCCACAATGCAACTCAGCTGCTGACGGTTTGGTCTGAGATTTTAGTGTGTTATGCCACTAATGGCTGATGTAGCCTTAAGCCTCAAACCTGCAACAGAGACAAGGAGCAGATTTTCAGACTGGTAGTCTTCAGCCCCAAAGTTGACTCAAGTAAGACCACATGCTGTATCATTCATCATACTTATAGGGTTTTTACAACGTTTTCACCTGTGCAGTCGGACTCCCCACCACCTGTAAACACACTTTAACATTTTACATTGAACATACTGAACAATGTGCTTGTTTGTTGTCTTACCCAGAGTGAGGTGAGAAGGTAAATATACAGCTCCTGTAAGATGAATTAAAAACACATTTACACATATTGGATTATTTTTTTTAAGAAATACTAACCAGGAAAATCATTGTTCACACAAGCGTTAAGCCTTTCCAGTCAGTACTCAGGCAGATCCTGGTCTTATATCCACCCCCTGGCCGGTGCCTTGCCGTCACTGTGGACTGGCTGGGAATGTTCTGGAGTCTTCCTGGTCGAGGTTTGGCCACAACAATGACTCACCAGGTGTTGGAATTTCCAGATAGAGTCTGTTTATTCTACAATCAGTTGAAACTCCTTTACCATATTCAGGTGATCTCCATCTAACCAGTCATGTGACCTGGGACTGCGACAGTCATTATTTAGGTTTATCCTCTTAAAGGGGATATGCTCATATTTAATGCATTATTCGGAGTTTCCAATTTTGGTATGGTCCCGACCTGCTCTGTATGGAAAGAGCCTCGAGATGACTTTTGTTGTGATTTGGCGTTATACAAATAAAATTGAATTGAATTGAAAAAAAGTCAAATTAAATCTATGAATACAGATTATAGGCACTGTCAGTACCAGGTCTGTGAGTCCAGTACAGACGTGTGACCAGATTGTTAGGATGTTTAGCTCAGCACAGAGGCTGAAGTCAGTAAAGCTGCTGGTGTAGCTACATCTTTTCAAAGTCAAAGAAATGTTCAAACAACTCTTAAGCTGTTGACACATTGAACTTGAAATAGAAGTAGAAGACTGCCGAGTGTGATGACTCTGTGCAGCATCTGTGAGAACTCTTCTTATTGTTGGTGATGCACAGCTAATTATCACAATACCTACAAGACTCATATTTGTATCTATGCCTAGCTTGCAAAAAGTAACCTTATAATTAAAAGAGCATTGGAGATGGAAGCTACTGATGTGTCTTGAGTGGACACACACACACACACACACACACACACACACACACACACACACACACACACACACACACATGTGAGTTGTCTTCTCATGCCTCTGGGAAAGCTGACACAAGCACGTTTCTAAAGATGTTGGACTGTTCATTTCATTCGATACAGTTTCTCTAATGAGGAATCCATCATGTGAATTGTCAGAAGTGGGAAATGTCACATGTGCAGGTGCAGTAGCTGCTGTTGACTCCTGTTGACTCCTGTTGACTCCTGTAGACGATTCACATGGGACTGTTCAACAGGAAACTCAGTGAAAACACGTCACTGGAGTTGCCTGGTTGAAAATAAAGAACAATACACACACACATGGCAGCAGTGTGGTACTACACCAACATGGCTGGGGGGTCAAACACTGTGTCCACTGACTGTCTCTGTCTCCGACCTGTTGTTGTTGTTGCTTACTGTATCACACATAAAGAATAAAAGATCAGCTGTTTTTGACGAGCACCTGAGTCTGGCCTCTGATTGGTGGCAGACTCTGGGCTGAGTGTGGACGGAGCCCAGGACACAGAGCTGGCCTACAGGCAGCCAAGGCAGCTTCCTGAGAAGATGGAGGACAGGTTTAGGTTTCAGTGGTTGTCAGCTTCACCATGGTGATCCAAGCTGGGGCATGTGACAGTGTCATAATTGACCGTTGTGTTGTTCACATGCTCGCCCCTCTTACCGCACACAATTAGCATTGTCATGGTTACAAGAGGTGGGATCCCAGCGGAGGACTCCTTGGTGAAACCACATCACACACATGAACACACACCAATTATCCACCTGAGCTGGTCTCCAGCAGGCAGTCTGCACGTGTGGGTTAGAGAGGAGGACCTCCAGGTGAGCTCATCTGCAACACTGACCAGGTTCACAGACATTTCATCTGTTGTTTTATTACAGAAGGATCCTTGATAAACCTCTGTGTGTGTGTGTGTGTGTGTGTGTGTGTGTGTGTGTGTGTGTGTGTGTGTGTGTGTGTGTGTGTGTGTGTGTGTGCAGGTAGACCAACAGCTCCAGACAAGGTAAGAACTTTCACCTGGACTGAATCAGTCACCTGATCTTTAGATGTTTAGGTAGGTGGTTCATGTTCTGTGTAACAGATGGGATTCAGTGTAACACTTCACCTTAGTTATAAGATATTATACAAAATACAAAATATATGAACTTAAAAGCAAACTGAAGTTAACTTTCAGGTCAGTCAGTTTAAATATAATTATAAAGCAAATGTTAGTGCTTCTGCTCTACTTTGATTTATTTCCAGGTCTTTCTAATAGATTGTAAATGGAAGCCTGTTTATACCAATACATTTATTTATTTATTTATTGATATTGAAGAAATTTGACAATTGAACTAAGTGTAAATTGAATCCAATGGAGGTTTGGTAAATGAGAGATTGAAAACAAACAGGTAGGAAGTTATTTTTTGTGATGATAAAAAGACAAACAGGATATGAAGCTGAGATTGAAGCTGTGATTGAAGCTGTGATTGAAGCTTTGCCTGCTGAAGAGCTGGAAACAGCTGTAGGTTTCTCAATGTTTTTCATGTCAGTGCCTCACTTCAGAGTGCTGTGGAAAATCTATTTGTCAACATTCAGAATGTTACTTTGAAAGTTTGGATGACGTGTGATGCCTCTGTCTGGTGCTCCCTCTATAAAATTCGTATTGTTATTAGTTTTGTGGGCTTTTGTGAAGAGCAACCTCTTGAATGAAACAATCAGACATTAAAAAAAAAAAACTTTCAATATTATTTTCAGTTGTCAATGGTGGTAGTTTTAGTTGTGTTAGTATTAATGGAGTAAACAGGTTATTTTGTGTAGTCAAATGTAAATGCAGTCATAATGTTTGGCCCTAAAGGTTTTTAATTCCTGTCTTTTAAGAAGGAGCTTCAACATAGTCAGGAACTGCAGTATCTGTACTGAGTCTTTGAGTCACACTTTGCTGTTGCATAAAGGACAATGCTGTCAATATTCTGTGTTTTTCTTATATAAAAATAGCAGAACCAAAATACTAGAAAATACTGTATGTATATCCTGCTTGTTATACTGTATATCTTATCTGTGCCATAGAGCTTCATTGCTGTGAACAATACTGGTATACTATAGAAATATACAGGTCCTCATTCAAAATACTTCTTAAGTTTGAATACAGAAGTATTACTAGCAAAATGTACTTCAAATATCAAAAGTACAAACATACTTACTCCAGGTATAAAATGCCTCTGGGACTTATACATTGTTATATATGACATTAGATGTCAGTGTGTGTGTGAGCAGTAGTTCACTGTTGTAGTTGTTGTAACTTTATATACAATTAAATGTCAAATGGTTGAAAAGCACTGGTTTCATCTTGAACAAGCTGCTGTAATTCATAAGCCTATTATACTGAATATAGTTTTCTATGTAAAAATGTCCATGTGTAAAGTAGCTGGTAACTACATCTGTCAAATAAATATAGTAGAATTGAAGTATACAATAACATCAAATGGACATGATCATGTAACACACAGGTCCTTCAAAATAACAGTCTGCACATTGTTGGCTTTGGGCTTTTCATGGGATTTGTTGACAATGGGGAAAATATACCTTATAACTTATAACTTATTGTTGCTCTAAGTCAGTTGTTCTCAAACCAGAGGCCTGGATGATCAGGGGAAACATGAGTTCACTGATCCTATCTGGCTCATTTCCATTGGACTAAAATTCCACTTTGTTCTTCGTTGCTTCCTCAGTGGTTGTTAATGACTGGTAGAAGTTGTGAGGTGGGGGCTTCTGAAGGCCAGAAAAGAAAAGAGTCAGGCTCTGAGTTCAGGAGACATTTCCATCGTGAGGATTTGATAAAGATGTGACCTGACAGAAAAAGTGTGTATTTGATGTCACATGTGAGAAATGGGACGCAGCCCCACTCTCTCTCTCTCTCTCTCTCTCTCTCTCTCTCTCTCTCTCTCTCTCTCTCTCTCTCTCCTGCTCTCTCTCTCTCTCTCTGCAGATGCCTCTCAAAGACACCATGTTGCTCCTGGCAGTGGTGTGTGTGTGGCGCGTGGAGGAGTGTGTGTGTTTCCCTAACGGCTCGGTGGCGTCCTCCTGTGGCAACATGATGCCTGTACACCCGCCCTTCACCCCCTCCGCCAGCAGCCCACCATTCACACTGTCTGCATCCAGTGCCACCTACAGGCCTGGTGAGGTCATTACAGGTGTGTGGAGCAACATTTCTGAGCAAAGCAAAGCAATCTCATGATCATGATTAGTTTTATATAAAGCCAGTTCATGATGTTTAACATTTGCTGTTTGTGAATCCAGTCTGATTATCTCTGAGTGAGAACCTGGGTGAAGTGGAGACTCTAAATTGTCTCTATGTGTGAGACGTGTTACAGCTCAGTATGACAGGTGGATGCAGGCTGATTTGCAGGACACAGTCTTGTTATAGTCGATGAACTCTCCAGTATTGACAAAATAGAAATGTGATCATCTGGTCTTGTCAGATGTCAGGGGTCCAGTCCATAATGATCACATTATGAGGACACACATGTGAATTGGATTTTGTCATATACTCATCCATATGAATTATTACACATGTATGTAAACATGGCATGTTTTGTATTTTTGTATTGTGATTGTAGCCACTTTAATACATATTACATTTGGTTTATGCTACTGTTCCTATATTTACTGTCTCATAACCAGTATTTCTATGTGTCAGTAGTGACATACATATACAAACACATCAGGTGGATCTGCTGATGATAGATAATGATGTGTGACAATTAGTAATTATGATAGGAATCTAAGAACACACACTTATCCCACGATCAAAAAGGACTTTTGAAAGTTGGAAAAAAAAGCTTTAAATCAAATAGAAATTTAAAGAGAAGACAAATTGGTAACCAATAAAATGTGCATGTTGTTGCAGATTAAATTAAAAATGGTTGAGTTTGTTGACATGTACTCAACAATATGTGCCTGCAATGAAACTGATCTAACAACAAATCCGTTTGACAGAGACCACACTCCACTGTGTTATTTCACTACACCAATGTTAAACTAAATAAATCTGTGTGTTCGGTTAATTCAGATGAAAAAGAAAAGTCAGTTCAGCTCAGTTACCTGAACAACAGTTCTTCATCCATCTGTGACTTCTCTGTGTTGTTTTTGTGTATATTTCCTCCCTCCCTCTCTTTTTCTGTTATCCCCCCGCTCTTCA
>JBBMOC010000158.1:211644-237362 GCA_037975185.1 Centropyge bicolor | reverse complement strand
TGTTTTGTTCTATCAAAACACACTAAGTGCTTTATGATACCTGCATGAATCCCTTGGCAGCCAGTTCCTGGTGCAGCCTGTTGAGAGCCAGTTTCCCAGCTATGATGCCAGTCTCTGGTCCAACCTCGCCAGGGGAGGTGGGGGATGATGCAGGGTTCCACTTGGGGTAAAAACGCTCCTCCTTCACCACAGAGATCTACAACCACACACAGAGCACTGTCAAGAATATCTGGTGATCTAGTCAAACTAGCATTAAACATCATTTCATATGTGCAAGAGCTGTTTGTTAATTCATGTTTGGGAATTTGTTTGTTAAACTCCTAAAACAAAGCATAACTATGGTTCAACACTAAGAAATGCTCTTCAGTCAAAAGGATATCAGATGGAAGTAAGGTGTGTGTGTGTGTGTGTGTGTGTGTGTGTGTGTGTGTGTGTGTGTGTGTGTGTGTGTGTGTTTGTAAATCACCTGATGTGGCACTAATTCATCATATCCTCTAGTAGAACCAGTAGCACAGCAGGCCATGGAGACGACAGCAGAGCTGGGGAGGGAGTCCAGTGCTGAACGCAGCTGTAGAACAAAGAGAGGCAAACACACAGTGATTACTGCATGAGCTTTTTATCTGGACAGTTTAACCTGCTACAGTGGAACACAGGGACCTTATCACAAGTACTCTTTGACTGGTCATTATGTCATGTTTTACTTTATACTTCTTTGAGCAGGGAAAAATAGAGAATGAATCAACAGAATAAACACTATTGAAACTGATTTTTATACATTGCATGAAGCACAAGAAACAAACAAAACAAACAGTGTTTTTAGGCTCAGATATGGTCATGTAAAAGATAAAGATAAGATAAAATATACCTTATACCTTATACTTTCCAGTCATTTAACTCCATCCTAACCTGACCAAGACAGTGACCCACCTGTATGGGACACTCGTTGTCATGGGTTACATCAAGGAACATGGCATGGGCGATGGATGGCATCAGTGGGCGGAGACTTGGCTGAACGAAAGCTCCGACTGGCTCACCTCCATATCGATAGACCAGCCTGCCTTCTTCATGGCTGTCGCCAGCTGACATGGCCTCTGTGGACAGCATGCGGGGCGAGGAAGTGTTCGTGAAGAGGAAGGACAGTTATCACAACACAATCTATACTGCTGCAGCACTGTGGGTCACTTCACACACTCAAGCTGTGCCACATGCCAATCTGGCAATCTGGTGCTGAGAGCTGGTGGACAACACAAGATTAGTGTACGTAAATCAATGAAGGGCTAACAGGTGTGACTGCTCCAGAGTATTAAATACTTTCTGAATTATCATTATTATTATTAGGGCCCGAGCACACTAAGTGTGAAGGACCCTATTGTAACCGTTAGGATTATTATTATTATTCTTCCGCATAAACAAACGCAAATTGCGCCCCCTCAGCTCGAGATAAATGCGAACACGCCTAGCCAAAGTCGTCAGTCCCGCCGAAAAATTTATGAATCCAGTGTTTGCGAGAGAATACGCGCTCCATAGTGGCCCCTAGCAGCTAGTTTGAGCTACGGGCCCGAAAATTGGCATGCAGAACAAGCGTTGCAAGCCCTACAAAAAAGTCTCTGGCAGCCAGCGTCAATTCCGGACAGGAAGTTCGCAAATTAGCGCTGAAGGTCGCGTTTTAGCGATTTCGGTCAAAGGGGAACGTGGCCGCGAGGGCCCGATCATCGCCGCTTGCGGCTTTAATTATCATTGTTTTTGTATGTAAACATAAATAATATGCACAAGCAACATAAATACCTACCTTGGTACCACAAAGTGCCTGGTTATGTAATGTTAATGAACATACTGTATAAGGGTGTGTGCAGTGTGTGTGCATGTTGAACATATGATTGACTGTACCTCGTATCAGTGATGTGATCCCTAGCCTGGTTACGAAGACATTATCCAGCTCCTCACTGCCGGTGAACAGCTCAGCCACCACATACAGGTTAGGACAAAGTCTTCTGGCCACGTCCAGCATGAACTGGTTAACCACAGCAAGGCAACACAGCCAAACCAGTGCAGACAGAGCAGGAGGTCACGGTCAGGAAAGAGGGGGGGGGGAGTAGACGGTTGGGGGACAGATAAGAAAAATGAGGAGGAGGAGGAGGAGGAGAGTTAATGTGGAGGGGATGCAGCCGGTTATGATAACAGGCCTCAGAGTAACCACAGCATGCAGTCATACAGGCCATGAACACAGAGAGTGGGAGTTCAGATACAGACAGAGAGAGGTGGTGTTTGGGTATGAAGAAGAATGCAGAACAGCACAATGAAAAGAGAAGAGAGACAAAAACACAATGTTAGCTCATGCTGAGAGATGTACCTCGGATAAGGCTGCTGATTCCCAGCCGGTTAACAAACACATTGTCAATGAGCTCGCTGCCTGTGAACAGTTCAGCTATCACATACAGATTGTGTCTGACAGATCTGGCTGCGTCTAACATGGCCTGGACCAGACAACACACCATCAGCACAGACAGGGAGAGAAGAGGGGTCTTCTGTTAACAGGGCTACACTGAGACAAAGTCTGCTTTATACACACATGAAGACTTGGCATGACGTAAAACCAGTCTGCAAATAAAGTCCATTTTACATTTTATCATTTAGACCTTTTCTTCTTCACCTAATCACCTTTAATGCTACAAACGTTCACGGTGTCAAAACAGGGTTTGGACACTATAGCAGCAAGTGTCCTCACTGTGTTTCTGCCTAAATGCCCAGTGGCATGAACATGAACAGGGCTGTCAGTGGTGTTGGGTAAGCACACACTGTTTCCTGTCTGTCTGTCATAAGAATGTGGTCACAGAGAGCAACAGTGTTGTTTTGTTTTCAGGCCAGCTCGCTCCTCAGGCTGGACAGTACTTTCAGGTAGACAACATGATATTGTGTATCTTTACCTCTTATTCATTTTACACAGAGTGCATATGATGTAATACAATGCAGCACAACTCACCTTCAATAAATACAACCCAAAATGTTCCATTTGTGTTTAAGCTGTAGCTGTATTCTTTTTAAATGTGTTTCTAATAGTAAGCACATTTAGATGCACACTAGTATTTTGTTTTTGAGCCTTATCCTGTTTTTGATCGTACTGAGGAAATGAAATTTGGTCTTCAACATTTCGATCATACCTCAGCCACGTGCAGTGGTGTAGAGTGGCAGTTGTCCAGTCTGACTCCATGGAAATATTTGGCAGTGATTTCTGTGTATTTCTGCATGTGGGCCCACAGATAGGGGCAGTCCTCCGGCCCTTTGCCGTAGCGGAGTTTGACACTGTCTCCCCAGCATATCAGCTCCCGACGCAGGTACACATTGGAGCCTATGGCACAGACACAGAAGTAGTCCAACAGTCCACATATAACCTGAAAATAGCTTATATTGAATTAAGTGTCCCAGTTGATGGACATCAACACACAAATTTAAATGCATTTTATCCCAAGTGATGTGTGATCTCTTTGATATAGGGATTAAGCTTTATGGCCTGAGGGAGGAATGAGGATCCTTTTTTGCCTCAGTTACAGTATGTTTATGTGTCACTGTTCTTTTGATTTCTCTGTCCTCATATTTACCTGGCTCAGCAAAGTTGCGCAGTGGATCATCACCCATCACCCAGCCGTTGTGAGCCAGGAAGTGACACATCTTGTCTGGCTGGCCCAGCAGCTGCATCTCCTGTTCCAGAGTCATTTCCTCGTATGGGAAGGTGAAATACCTGAGACAGACAGATGAAAACACTGAGATCAACTATACACTAGCACGTCTTTCCACCTGGAATTACATGAACATTATATCCCTGTTAGCTGTGAAGGACGCAGTCATAACTTTTCTATCTGGCATCACTATGTGCCTGTCATCAACCTCTACTGTTACATTTCACAAGAGAGGAAGAGGTGGTGCATACAGCCAGACTGATGTGATGTGTTTTCATTCATGATCGTTGATTACCAAGGCTTGAGGGTCTTATTTATAAAGGTACAAAGAGTACCATCTGTTTCAGTAGGATGAATTAGAAATTAGTATATACAGTATATGGTGCTGAGAAACATGTCATGAATGACACAGTTCACACTAACACTGTATGAGAAGGATATCTTGTTGCTACAGCTTCATAACGTTCATAAATTATTGCCTTATACACCTTTTTTCAAACTCCATGAGCTGTTCTCTTTCTCTTCCACCAAGCCATAATATCAACTTTGCACACGGCACATTTAGGTAGACTGCCCTGGAATCAGCTTCAAACATATCTTTAAACCTGTTACCTGGTAACCAGAGGGTTTTTCCTGCTCACAGGACCAAGTTTGGGGCCGTGGTCTGCCAGACGCTCATACACTACATTTCCCACAATGCAGTTGGCAGCCTTGAGGGAAAAAAGAAGAATATATGCTGAACACTGACTGACACACAGGAAGCAGTCTGAATTTTTGGAACCTTTAATGTGTCATCAATTTCACACTTTTTGCCAATACATGTGGACAGAGCACAGTTTTGGTAGTTAGATAAATGGGATGACATTTTCAGGATCTATATCATCATCTCCTCCCTGACTCCATTGAGAACCACACCAACAGGTGTCAGATTTGGCAAACCTTCCTTCTGTGCTTGGTCAAGTTATACTGTTTTACTGCATTCTAATGAAATCGGCGCCGTCAGTCA
The DNA here is from genome assembly GCA_037975185.1 of Centropyge bicolor. Classification (NCBI taxonomy): domain Eukaryota; kingdom Metazoa; phylum Chordata; class Actinopteri; family Pomacanthidae; genus Centropyge; species Centropyge bicolor. Next base: position 232,682 of record JBBMOC010000158.1, on the reverse strand, counting down.
GAACCCACTCTGGTACAGCATTAAAAATAAACTCACCTGCTCCTGATGCTGATGCACAATGTGGTGCTGCTCTTCATTCAGCTCATTCAGTTTCTGTCTCAGCCAACCACAGCACTCTTCAATGTGCTGGGGGGAGGAGCTATCGTGAGGAGACATGAAACAAAAAATATCACTGCTCATATAAGATAAGATAATTCTTTACTGATTATATTATACTTTATTATAACATATAATTGTTTGGTCCACTTTACAGTTGTCATTTCCAATATGTGAAACAGGATCACATGATGAACTTTATGTATTGTGCAGATCTGCTCAACATTAATGTTTCTCTCTTTGCAATATTTGGCCACAGCAACACGCTTCAAATGGCTTTCTGAGATTTTAGAGTAGGACATGTCAGATTTTAGAAGCAGAAGAGAATGATGGTGATTGGGTTGAAAGTAAAAGGAAGAATTTCCAATATCTCCAATTTCAGGCAAATAAAACTCACTGAGAGACTGTCTTGTGCTGTTGGCAGTGATCCAACCATATATTAGTTTCAATTTTCTGAATTAAAAAAACCCCCTGAAAATATCCAGAAAGATTTCACTATAATGTTAGAGTTATGTAATGTTCATGTCTTAAAAACTGAAATGACTTGATTAGTTTTAATCAGCAGAAATAAAACTCATGAAAAAACAGAATGAGACACTGAAGCTGTCACTTCTTACAACACACAGAACCCAGACACTGTAAACAATAACAGTGGCAGCTTAATGTAGCTGTGGAATCTGACCTGTGAGGTACAAACGTCTCCAGAGCAGAGTCCATGTCCACTGTGTTCCCATGACGACGGTAATTTGGGTCCTGAATGATCCTTAGGCCCTTCTTCCCTTCAGTCTTATTATGGTCTGGCTTGGTGCCTAAAACACATACACACAGAGGATATTTAAAGTCTGTTCAACAGCCTCTACAGGAAACACAAGGGCAACAAAATAGGTAGAAAAACATCTGCCAGTTCAATTCAATATATTGGCTCTTCCTCATCAATAAAGAACAGAAGATTGTAGAATACTGTCGGCATGTAGCATGGAGCTGTGCTATTTCATTCAAACAAATGCTCATTGTGCTTAAGGCTTGTCCACACAAGACTGTGTTTCTCAGTCAGTCTCACATGCGTCTGGCAGATTGGACATGCTTCTATTTGAATCAATACATTTTTTCGTTACACACATCATCTCAGAGATTGCGCAGTGGGCTCTGAGCTCTGCCAAATGCAGACAACACACAGCGGTTCTGTGCCTGAACACATCCTGTGTAGTCACTGAACCGGTTCTGCTGCTGCTCTGCTAACACTTTTCTGAAGTGTTGCATCATTACAAGGTTTACACTGTTGTGCAGTAATAATGCTAATCCTCACTGACCATTCTGCAGGAGGGTTCTGAAGTGCTCCACAGCACTGTCCACGTCGACCTGGAAGAACTCCCACAGTTTGATCTGAGGATACACGTCCTGCCACAGCACGCTGCGAATGGCCTGATACAAACACATCGACACACAGAGTGAGACAGAGAAGCAAACACACACACTGGCACTGATATTAAATATATGCTATAGCTTTCCAGCCTGCCAATGCTGTCAAATAAAACTGACATTAACATTATTAATACATCGTAAGGGTTTGGCAAATGCATAGTTTCATCAGGTGTCATATATTCATATCCCCTACAATACAGTTATAGTTAAAATGCAGTTAAAACACCGGACATGAAGTACAGTTGTGTAGTATGTGCCCAGCTGAATTCTGCTTACTCACATTGAGATGGCTCTCATTGGTGATGTCAGCAGGAAGTCCCTTAGCCTTGTAGCGTCCATCTGCTACTCTGGTGGTCAAATGGTAGATGGCTCTGTCTAAGACCCAGGCTGGTCGCAGGTGGGGCGAGTTCACCAGGTTGTAGCCACACTCTGGATGTTCTTTGATCCACACACTGTTAGCAGCTGTAAAGAGAAAAACACAATCAAAATCACCATCATTTAGCTCTGTTAATAATCTAGTATGTGTATGATGATGATAGACAACACAGCAGCAACGGCGAGGGTGAGCCAGGATGGAATCATGCAGTGATTCTGATCACACATGGGACATCTTTAACATTGTTCCCTCGATTAAAGTGACTGAAAATGAAATTTGAATTTGAATTTTGTTTGCATGTTGCATCATTGAAATTACACAATACAACAAGACATTTGCGACACTGGCACATTTGAAAACGCTGTGGCAAAGCAAGTCACACGCAGCATTGTCATTTTTTAATTTTTCTCAATTTTGGTACAAGACGTAGTTACAAGAAAACTATACAGTATATGTACTGTATGTATTGTTAATGGGTTCAAAAAGCATCAGACATATCACACAAAACTATATTTTCAGCAGCAGAACACGAACCAGCATAACTTAAACAATTTTGGAAAGGTAGGAAATAAAAAAACAACTTGTTCAGATTCCTTCTCAGGTCTGGGTTTTGCAGGAGTTTGTAGAGATCAAAACATCAAAGGTATTCAGACAGCACATATACCTCTGGGTCAGCCTTTAACCTTTAAACCAGACTCATTTTACTGGCCTCTGCTGACCTTTACTTGGAAAGGGAGGACAGGGTGATAAGGGTACACGGGTACATGAGTACACCATGCTGCATAGGACAGCACATACAGTACAGTGTTGCAGTGTTTTGTTTTGTTTTTTACCTTCATTTTTATTCAGAAGCTAAATCCCATTCAGGCACTTTAATCAGCCTACAGAACCCAAAACAAGGTTTCCATGAATTTCTCTGTTTCAGCTACAAAATCTATGTTGTCAGGAATATTTTTCCTTTAACTTAACTAAAGTAAGTCACTAAAACTCTCATTGATCTATTACACATGACTGTGTTAATCCTCTGTTAATGTTAATATTTGAATCTTTGTTGGTCAGAAGACGTTCTGAATTTAAATGAATTTTATATCCGTATCGTGTCCAATCACAAATGTTACTCTGCACGTGTAGTACTCTGTGTAGCCCACTTAGCGTGGTCCCTGTTCTCCCCTCATTGCCGCCCTTCGGGGCTAGTAACTCTGCTTTATGGCTTGATGCCAGCTGCCTCTTTATTATTGTGAAGGCAGTTCCTGGTTTAGCATGCTGTTCACACACACCACATACTTCACAATGCATGCATGTGCTAGAGAGAGACTGAGAGACAATATACTCTGAACACTGAATGAAATGCACCACAATTTTATGCAGGGTTGTGCATTATATTCAGATGTAGTCAAACCTTAGAAGTAGAATTTTTTAAAACACCCACCAAGCAGGTTTCTTGAATAGAGTGAAACTAATTTGATACTAGTGTGGCATCATGGTGGCCTGTGAGTCTGGCCCCATGGGAGAGCTGTCTGTCTGTCAGGCTGCATCACACATGGACTTTAAAACCTTTTTTGTATTTGAAGTTTTTAAATGACTAGTGTGAGCACAAGGGATGCTCATCCAGCTTCTCACACTAACCCACTAATCGATTTTCACACTTCATCATTGAACCTTATTAGTGAAACTTATTATTAAGTCCGATATGCAAAAGCATTGGTTGACAGGACATTAGGTTGCAACTCACTTTAAGTGTAAGGTGTGAGAAAAGCACGACAATTTCTCTGTTGTTGGCCTTCAGAACCAATGCCAAAGTCATCAATTACTCCCACCATCTGAGGATGTCAAGATCCAGTGGATGAACTATATTTTTTCAATCTTACCTCTTGTCTAATTCTGAGAATAAATAACATTACGTTTACTACTTAACCTACAAAATGACCTAGAAAGATTGCTGTCGTGACTTTTATGCTAAAGTGACCAGGGTGCTTATTCAGACATGATGAGAAATCAAATGCTAAACTGCTGTCAGATTTACATAAAGGTGTGCATGTTTTCAACACACAACAAATGTCTATATGAGTAGAAAAGAGAAAAGTTTGTTGCATTGATTCCACATGTGTGTGTATAATATCTGTGCGTTTTGTTATAAGGCTCTGGAGAAAAGGGATACAATTTTTGACACACATTACATCAAATAAGTTCAAATAAGCTCAGTGTGGAGTAGCTACGAGTAGCAAAAGTAATATTAATAACGTCAAAATATCACTATTAATAATATCAGCAATAGCACATTGGTACTGGTAAGAAAAGAAATATTAAAATATAAAAAATAAATTGCTTAAAACTAAAACCACTAAAACAGTTTTTAAATTCATATTCTACTCTTTCCTGATGTATCCTCACTGAACTGACCTAGTTCCAGGGCTTCAGGGATCAGAAAAGGCTCTATCTTGGCCCTGCCTGATAAACTAATGTAAACATACTGTTAACATATACTGCACATAAAGGTTGATGAACTCTGTAAGAGAGAGACTCATGGACAACTGCCCCTGCTTTCTCTTCACCTCAAGTGACTTCAAATGCCTGTTCAGCCCTTTTACTGTGAACGTATCCTATAGAATTTATTCAATTTACACAGTGCTCACTTCAAATATACAGTAAGTGTAAATGTATATATCACCAGCAAGATCATGGACGGGTGTCGTAACTGCTCTTTAGGTAGACCACAGACTTCATCTGTATTTAAGCCATGGTTTATACAGTGACTCTGAGGAAAATGAATTTCCGTATTTAAGAAAAAGCACTTTAATACGCGCTACATGTTCTTTTCTGTTGGTCTTCACTCTGCTTGGGCTGTTAATCTTTTTATATCCATAGTGCACACACGTGCATAAAGAGATGCACACTCACTCACCAGTATGATTGTACACCACATCTGTAATACACAGCATGTTCCATTCTTCCCTTAGCTTCTCCACCAGTGCCCCCACGTCTGCCCAGCTGTAACTGTGACCCGCTGGGCTGAACTCAGGGTTAAAGGTCAGCTGGTCCGCCAAGGAGTAACAGGACCTGGACTCTCCGAGGGTCTGAAGAGGCGTGAAGTGGATCATGTTGTATCCTGGTAGAGACACACAGACAAACTATAACTATGGCAATGCATCGTATTGATTTATAATTATACTGCACCACAGACGGGCTGCTGCGGTGAGCAAGCAGAGCTGTGTGTCAGAGGGGAGGCAACAGATGATGCTGAGGTTGCAATAAACATCACAATCGTATGACCTATTTTTATAATAACAAGCATGCTCAGTTTCCCAGTTCAGCACCACTGAAAATGCAGGATTTCACTCAATAGAGGTTCGTTTTGATCTCAGCTACACACCTGTGCAGTTCTGTGACTGCATCTTGCACAGTTGTGATGCTGCCACATTGACATATAAACAGCTGGTAAAGTCTTCAAAACTGCCTCTGTGGTAGCTCTTGCAACAATAGTTGTCTCCTGGACCACATTTTGCAATAAAGACATACAAGCACAAATTCACCAGGCAAAAACAACACCAGCCCTGTTGTTGCAGCTGCTAATAAAACCCACACACCTGACTCCTTGGCGACTCTCAGCCTGTAGGGCCAGTCATCCAGGTGTCCCAGACATTTGGACAGGTAGGTCTGGATGGTGATGCAGTCTAATGAGAGAACGTGATTGTCTGCTCCAACACGGAGGACGGGGTCGACAACGATGTATCCTCCTCCTGACCTGTCTGCGTCTCTGTAGAAAAAAGACAAGTAAAAAATGATAGAGGAAAATAATGGATGGAAGCGGAGGTGAATCAACAACTGAACAGTGTACTAACTGCCATCATATCAAGAACGATACCTAATCAAAAATGAATTACCACAGAAGACATTATGTATGATAATTCATACGACAGGACACTACAAAATATAAAGAGAAATCAAAGCCCTGATGTACACTATATTTTCTTAATGTAGAGATCGTGTCAAACATAATTCAATACGTTTACTTTGTTGATCAAATGCACTACAAAAAATATATTTTGTATTCAATTAGTTTCCAATCATATCACATAGTCTTCATCAGTGGATAAGGGTTTTATATTTTGTGCGACCCAACCGGTCGCAGCAGATGTCTGTCCATCACTGAGCCTGGTTCTGTCCGAGGTTTCTGCCTGTTAAAAGGAAGTTTCTCCTCGCTACTGTTGCATCAAGTGCTGCTCATGATGGGAACTGTTGGCTCTCTATATGTAATATCATAAAGAGTATGGTCTTGACCTGCTCTGTAAAGTGCCTTGAGATAACTTTTGTTGTGATTTGGCGCTAAACATTTAACATTGAATTGAATTGAATTGAGCTAAGCTGCAAGGCTTTTTTACCAAGCTTTGCACATCCAGGGAGCAGCTTTGTGATATCTCACAAAAAAACAGCAAATGAGGTAGTTGGACTACAAACAATATAGTAATGGCACTTTGTATAAAGTTAATTTAAAATGTTAAAATATGCACATTTTGTTGACAGTTGTTTTTGTGAATGTTGATTAAATAGTGATATGTTAGCCTTTTTATTAAGTCTGCTTCACTTTTTCATTGCCTAATTTTACCATTTACTCTTACCAGTCACAGCTTATCAATACCATAGTATTTACAGCTTTTTATAAAGAGATAAAATTAATAATGAGCATAATTGAGTTCAGTCTATTGGTCCGGCCCGCCACAACAATCCCTGTTTCTCATGTGGACCCTCAGGAAAATGAATTGCCCACCCCTGCTATAGACTATCCAGAAACATCCAAAATAATCAGACATCGTGCAAAGCTGTTCAGAGGAAAGATGCAGATTTTTGTACTGGTGGTAATTTGCCTTCTGATGACAACCGACTGTTGTCCACTCCACTCCATTATCAGGACAGTCTTACCCATGTCCAAAGTAGTACTGATAGGACCCAGCTATCTTCAGGTCCAGAGAGCAGAACTTGTCAGAGTCATCCTCGCTTCCTGTTGGGTAGTTCCACGCCAAAATACGGAACTGGTTTCGTTCAAACTGATGTCCTTCCAGTGGATAGTTGGTGTAAACTGTGACATTCTTCCCCTGAAGGCTTGGACCAAGGCGGAACTGGAGCTCAAAACCTGAGGAGACACAAGTGTTTTGACTAATGTGCTTTGTTTCAAGACAAGGAACCAGGTATGTTTAAATCCTAGCTATTTCTATCCTGGCTGTTTCCACCCTACCTTCAAGCTGAATTCATTTTTGTCTAATTTTTGTAGGTGAAAGTGTATTCAGTCAGTGTATGTGTGGTTTATAGCCCATTGTTTTTGGTTTAGGTTTTTTCTTTGTTGTTTGTGGCACTCTGCTCATGCTCTGTTTCAGAGGCCAGAGGGGGGGTTTCCAGGTTCTCTTCTGGACTCTTCTCATCACTGCACCTCCCTCTCACTCTACAGAAACTCCACTTCAGTGCAACCAGCAACTAAAATGTCAGCCAACTACAAGGTTTCTGTGAATATACTGGAGATCTGTTCATAAATCCCTTAAACCCTTTTCCCCCGTCTGTGTCTTGCTCCTGGGTCCAATAAAGAAACAACCTCTAGTCATCACAAATTTCATTCTGAAAATCTTATTCTGAGCCTGGTTATTTGTTTGATCCCCACGCCATACCGGCCTTTTATGATCTCAACATCAGGTCTGTAACACTCAACAAACTCACACACAAAAGAAACCGCTTTGCAGCTCTGAAATACACCAGGAAGCACTTTCATATACAATCGCTCATAGTGGGATTAAAAACTGCCAGATAAAAGTTAGACTTGTCCAAAGTCTGGACTACGACATGGTTGTCTATATATAGTCCAGTTAAACAGCCAGCCCTTAAAATCCATATCAGGTTCAGAGTGCTGTAAATGTCAAATGGTACATTTCTCCTTCCAAGACAACTAGCTTGCCTTCTCCTCTTTCAGCCAACACACACACTCCATCGCTGCCATCAGACATCTGTATTGTATACTCATACTGAACTTACCATGAAATGTACTACAACTTTAAAGTAGGACTTCTTAGTTGCTTTTATGTCGTGACACCAAAATAGACCAACATTAGAGCACTGACTAATCAATGTAATGTCAGCTATACATATAAAAGACTTGGGATGAGGCAATGGGATGGGATTGGAGAGAGGTGTCTCTAGAGTGCCTACAATGGATCAGCAGGTTCAATTCTAGCCCGGGTCCATTGCTGCATGTCATCCTATCTCATGTTTTCATATTCATACATCCAAATCCCTCTCTGTTCTCTTGATGATTCACCCTGCCCTCAGATTATATATACTGTATAAACGTATGTCATCAAATAAGATATTCCTTTATTAGTCCCACAACAGGGAAATCTGAAATGAGAATTGGTAAGGTGTTTTGATATATTTGGCAAAAGCTGTGTTTATATTTCCAAAAGAGTGTGGTTTTGGTCTGATGTAACATTCATTCCTCCTCTGCCCCTCCCTCAGGTGATAAGAGGTATGGGTACAGGCCAACAGTTCACTACAGGTCTGTATCTATCTGTACTCTCCACAGAGTAGTGGACATTAAACTGCACCCCATCATATCATATATATCATATTTATATTTATTATGGTCACTTTGAAAAGGTACTGCATATTGGCACAAAACAATGTAATCAAAAGCTTCAATCCAAAATATATCAATACATGAGTTTCCAACAGCAGTAGAGTCCTTCTCTGTGATACCACTCAGTATATAAAGTACAAGACTGTTTCATCAGCCTACCTCATACAGTCAGGCATTAGGTCAAATGGAACACTGAAAATGCAGCTGTTTAAAAGAAGCGTTACCTTGTTCAAGTCGGAACAAAGTCCTCTCCAAATTTTCCTTGTCGTTGAGCATTAGGACTCTGATCTGCTTCAGGTGTTGAGGCAACATCTTCAGAAAACCTCTTTAAAGTGAACTGATCCCTGGCCTCCTGTGAAGAGGAACACATGTCACTCAATGGTTATAACCATTTATCTACCACAGAACATGAGAATGATTTCAGTCAAGTGGAATTCCACATTGCCATATGGAGCAATGTACTGTCAGTATGTTGAGCATGAAAATGTGTTTGTGTTACACTGGCAATGCATTCAAAATGATTATACTGTGTCCAATGGAAAAAACTGAAGAGAAGCAGGAAATCTAACCCAATAACATTTAAGACTCTGCATACAGTGGACCTTAGATTAGTCTTATTTGGTTTTCTACCAGCTGAACTGTTGGTTTGAAAAAAGAAAAATAGTGCACAAATCTGGGGTCAATTTTGGGAAACAGTTTTTATTAAATCTTGCATGATGTCCTGAATTCTTTGTCAAAGTCAAGCACTGTTTTTTTGCTTCAGATTTTCTGAAAATGTCTGAAGTAATCCAAACCAAAGTAATCCAAAGCCTCATTTCACTTAGCTGACTCTTAAAAGTTCTTAGGCAGGGGAACTAGTCCATCAGTGCAGTTATAACTTTACATCCTTTAAATGCAATTAATGTTTTGAGAGTTAAGTTAATTCAAAACATACTCATACACATACTCACACAAAAAAGTAAAAGTATGCTGTAGTGCTGTTTGTAATAGTTATGTCTGGCTGTAGTTTGTGGTTAATGCTTATTTTCCATTACATGTACCCTACATAGTGACAAAAAGCAATGCTATACTTACAGTTCATACTGATACTGTCTGATCCTATAAATGCACTTTGTAAAACAGCTACATTTAATTGCCTCAGTGACTGTGATATAATGCTATTCCCTTAGTAGCCGAATAAAATACTCCTAGTTTATAGAGGCTTATTAACCACCCAATTAACCAATTATTATTTTAATACTTGGATTCTCCTCAGTTTACAATCAGGTTGTAGAAGCTGTAGGTATGCAGAAAACTGCTGAGCTGAACTGGTCAAAGATACAGCCACAGACTACAGATGGTTATCGAAGAATCTATAAATGTAACTGCCTCAAAGAAAAGCACTTACATTCTGAGGAAACAAGTTACAAGTTACTTAATCTGCTAAAGATGTGTGTCATACTGTTTTTGTGAGCTGTTAGAGGTCTGGCAATTTAACTAGTCAAAGGGAAACATTTGGGAAATCATGACAACATAACGTAAACAGAAAATGCACTGATCCAAATGACCAGCATTCACATAAACTAATCAACACGTATGTGACTGACATAAATACCACATATAAGTTTGGGAAATTTTTCTAACTGGCATGAAGATTTAAAGGGTTAAACGTTAAACAAGACTATTTGGGCGATCAGTTAATTGAGACATGTATTGTGCAAACTGTTGTAACACAGTATGAGGAAGTCCATGGAGTGTGTACTTCAGTTAAATCAGACAACAGCTGCTGGTAAAAACTAACTTTGGACACAAGCTTTTCTCATGATTAACCCCTTAAAACTGAAAGCAACAACCAAGAGGGGCCAATATAAATAACAAGTTATTTTTTTTCATACTATTTGTAAATATTGGTGAATTTCTGTTATATAACAGAAATATAATATATAATGTATGATATAAGAATAAAACATCAACATTTTGAGAGGAGGACTTTCACATGTTATGTAGTATTTTATAGTGTGGTATTACTACATTTACCTCCATAAAGGACATCAATATTGGACATGATACACCACTGACTGATTTAGCCTCTTGGATTATGGAATTCTATTACACATCCATAAATTACAAATGTGTATTTGTACAGTTTGTGTCGTATGAGAGTGCAATCTGATTTTCAATGACTACAGTTCAATATTCAGATATAAAACACACAAAGTTAGTCAATGTGGTTTTAGAGGGTCTGAAATGTGAACATAGACTGGCATGTCTTTACATCACAGACTCAACAATCAGAAGGGAATATTTAAATTAAACATAATTAAACTTCATGTGCAATTTGTTTATTTGCCCATGACTTTGTGTAATTCCCACATGAAGGGTGTCTAGCACACGAGTCCAGACTTGCACACAGGACCGGATCTTCTCTGGATCCGGGTTCAGTTCTGGAACAATTGGAGCAGGTTAATGCATCCAGAGTCAGTGAACCCTGCTGAAACCTCCCTCTGAGTCTGCGCACAACGACCAGAACAAGGTCAGGAATTCAGCCTTTAATGTCACACTATCTATTTATAAAACTCATCCCTCTCGCTTGGCATATCGAGTCAATACCTACACAGGGTGACGAACAGAGACATACAATCACATCGAGATGACGGTGGACATTTATTCGCCACGGTGATGCAGGAACTCGCAGAGCCCGTCTGTGGCTGGACTCCGAATTCCATTTAAAATAGGGGTATTTTAATGTTGCTTCGCTTACTGGCATTCTCTTATTCCCTATAAAGCCCAATGCAAAGCACCCGTTTAATTGATAGCATCCATTTAACAATTCGGCATACATATAATTTCCATAAGCACCTTATTTCAATAAAGCAGCAGAGTTAAGTTGTGGTTCGTTTGGTTCTTCGTGCAGTCGGCCACCGTTAGAATGGCCTGCAGTGGGCGGTGCCGTCAAGTTGGAATTTAACTGTGAAAAGTAATGCATCGTGGTTCATTTTAATTGACATAATTTTTGCCAATATCTGTCAGCTCAATCAACCGAGGATGTGTTTTCCCTCATTAGAGCGTGAAGCTGAATTTTCAAGTGCGACGTGACAAGCGTCATGTTAAGAGTTATAACAGTTAACGTTAGCTAAACTTATGTCACCTAGCTAACGTAGCTAGTGATTTATCTCCCGACTTGCCAGCCACTGGCTGAGGATAAAACTCGTAGGAGCTAAATAATATTTAACCAAACTACACGACAATGCAAAATCTGCTTAAATATCCAGGGACACTCACCTGTCAATTGTGTCTGGGTCAGTCACAGCAACAGGAGGGCAGCTCGCAGACTGACAGCTCTGCTGTTCCTGCATGGACAGCGGCTGAACCGAGGGGGCGTGGCCAAAAACCCGTACCGTAATGACCCGAGTACAACGGAAGACAAAGCTGAAAAGAACATGTTGTCTTTTCAAGCGTGTGTTTATTTAGCTTTGAGCTCATTTAGTGTAAATATCAGTGACATGACATGAGTGTATCCAGGAAGCTGTCCTGTAGCTTCAGCCAGTTTTGTACTGTATTCTCCTGAACTAGCCTGTAATTTAGCACCTTGCTCATGAGAACTTCACTGTTAGTTTCTGAAGTAGTAAACAATATTACTTCCCTTTTACTAGCTGCATTTCGACCTCTACCCCTCTAGGCGTCTACACTGCGTAAAGCAAACCCATATTTCTGATATGAACAGGTCATTGGTAAATGAACACCATCACATTTTTCTTGTTATGAATATTCACAGCATTTAAAAAGTTGTGATCTATTTTTCATCTGTTTTGATCATGTCTTACTCTGCTTGACTCAACATTAGCCCTGTGTGCATAATGTAAATGTAATAATAATAATCTCGTAATAACTAATGACTTTTTATAGGATGCTGCTGCCAAAATGCGCACAGTCTCCGGTTGCATCATTTCTGTTGCGCAATTTCTCAGCTTTACCGGACAGAGACAGGCATCACGTCCACACATACACGGGGAGAGGAGGCTTACATAAGCTGGCACTGCAGTGCAGGAGCTGGACAGAGAGCAGCTCACTAGCTCTGCTGCAGGAGCACCAGGAACACAAGGCCTCCATTATGTCATCCACAGACACAGAGAAGGTCAATACAAGTGGAAATCTTAGTTTGTGTGATCAGATTGCTTTTTGTAAACATTACTGAGCTAGTATTACAATAGTTTGATTTCCATTTTTCTTGTCTCATTCTCTCTATCATTCAACATCACATCAAGCCTTGTTCATTAAGATTTTAGATATTATGCTCACAGCTGTCATTTCATTGTTTATATTTTCTATATTAACAAAACTTATTTGAAAGATTGATCAAATTGTTGTTTGCTATAGTTCTTAAAGGTGACTCATCAAGCCTATTTGTTAGAAATGCTGGGATAAATGATTGCCTTTGGATAAAGCATTCGTTCATTCAGAGCATATTTAATGCCATTCCTACAGGGAAAACATAAAGAAAAAGAAAAATGCTAGCAAGCAGAATGTAATGTTGGAGAAAAATGTTGAAGCTTTAAGTTGCTGTAATATTGAAATCTTAGAAAAGTTTTTATATGGCTTCTTCCTTCTCCATTACACATATGTGCTCATTATAATGTACAGCATATTCTGTACAATTGTTTTCAGAAGTCACTTGTTGAAAATATATTTTTTTTAAATGAAGAGAGTATACCCAAATTTAGTGCACACTGCACACTTCTTAAAACAACTACTAATACTGCCTATCTTTACCACATGATGGTAGTACAGGACCATAAATGAAATGGGGAGATAGCAGCAGGACCCAAATAATTTGCTGAAAAATCTTCACTCACCAAAGATGCAGCCATCAAATTCATCACAAGGGTCATTAATGTTGAATTTACGGCAGGAAATCATTTGACCAAAGTTGGCACTGGTTCTGACTTTGATTCTCTGGCCATGCAAAGGTAGCAGAGAACTGTGGTGTGGCAGGAAACGAACACCAATAAACCTGTGCACAATAAAAACCATGGCATGATTTAAGCAGTTCTCCATTACTCTGTTTCTGAGTCTTGACCATAAAGAGATTACCATTATAAATAAACAGACACTGTAAATCAGCTGCTGTCAAGCACAGGATGTGGCGTCCTGCACCATCAGCAGTAGCCACAGTGTCGGAAGTGTAAGTATCTCATTAGATTGATCAGTAATTAATTGTGGCATAAAACTGAAATCAGTGACTGCTCCTTTATATGGTTGCTCTGTGGCTGTAAAGAAATCATCCACCATCAATTTTGTAAAAGGTTTTGTTTCCATAAATGAATCATATGCTGTTGTTTTTTTCCTAATCGTTCAGACTTCGTACGTCAATCCATATCAGTGATCAAAATTTGGTCTGTAACCGTATTCCCACTTCATGCAACTTCTCTCTTTAAAATATTATTTGTCCTTGTTCTATATAGATTACAGTACAGCTCCACAAACCATTTTTCCAAACTTTGTTTGTTAAAATGACAGTCATGAGCTGTCTTTAGCTGCTAGAAATACTTCTTTATTTTTACTTTATTAAAACTTTGAATGGAGGACCTGGAGTGTTTTTATATACTACGTCATTGCTAATTTTACTTGTGTGAAAGATTGTAACAGTTCTTTAACGACTGCAGCCAAATTTGACATTACATTACAGTAGGTAAAATCTTCATGTCAATAATACAAATGTGTTGATTAATATTTGCAACTAGTGCATTAATGAACACTTGGGATCAGATGGGCTGTAAACTGGACAAGAACTTCAGCAGCAAATCTGATTGGACATTGGTTCATATGTCAATATGACGTCAGTTGAACGGAACCACAGTATCTCCCTCCTTTTTTATCATACACAAACCAGGTGTGTGGTAGCATGGTTAGGAATGTTCAGTCAACTCACACAAGTACCTAATGACATTAAGAACGGCTGTATTGCATTACTGTTAATGGAGCCGTAACTGATGATGACTACACCCGTGCTTATCTGTCTATGATAAGCTGAAATATCTGCTGAGAAAAAGCCTGTGAATCTGGTTCACTTCACAAGGGGGTTATTGACAGAAAGACTTCAATCAATGGGGACGGGGAACAGCCCAGAGCTGTGTCTCAGGGTCCCAAAAATTCAGATATTAATCTTTGCATAATAAAAGTAAAAAGTCCTGAAGAGCTAGTTCAGCCAGTTCAGACAGAGACAGACTCTAATGCTTCTGCTCTAACTCATAAACACCTGGTGAGAACTTTTGTAAGATGGTATCCAGTTCAAACAACAGGCCGACTCTGTACCAGATCCATCCTAATGCAGTGCTAAAGCTCTGACTGTAATACTTTGCATTATATTATAGGAATTACTTTTTGATGTTTACAGTCCACTTATGTACTTGTCTACTGCTACAGATGTGCAGTAAGCACATAGATGCCACTGGAATGGAAGCAACCTGCCTCAGAGTCATATCAGCACGTTCCAATAGTCCATCCATCAGGTTGTATAACGGCTGCAATAACACCTCGTGCTACACTTTGAAACACACACACACACACACACACACACACACACACACACACACATACACACACACACACACACACACACACACATACACACGAACACTGGAAAAGTGGAAATGACGTTGCACTCACACACACACATATATACAGTCATGCTTGGAAATTATTCTGCAGAGTTAAGGCAGTTTTTCCTTCTACTGCATCAGAGTGGTGAGTACAACAACCTTGTCATTCGCTTCACTAAGAGTTTTCCTTCTAGAAGTTTCCTCTAGAAGTCTAGAACATTTTTTTTTATTTTATTAAAAAAATCATATTTTATTTTATAGTTTTTACTCAGGCAGTGACTCTGCAGCAGCCTGGGATTTCTCAGCAAAGTCAAGGCAAATGCCTTAATAACAAATGTATTGCAGTAATTAGAATAGAATGGAAAACTTTCTATTTACTGTTCAAATGTGTCTTTGCTGCTCTTTTTTGCTTAGATATATTTTTGTTAAATATGTATGTCATGAAAAACATGTGGCCACAAGTGCTGAGATGTGTTGATCTGGCCCAGAGAAGAGTGAAGGGAGATACTGTTGGTGTGGTGTGCTGTGAGGAAGTGATGGCCAAGTCATACTGTTTCTCTAAAATTATAAATAACATCTTAAACACCTCATTCATTTTCTCAAAATTAAAAAAGGACTGTGCTACAGCTGTTTGAGTGTGATATACTACAACGTCTAACATAACATATATTGTATGCACTTCTGATAGCAATGGTTGATTAAGGGAATGTAAGTTTGTACGCTTATATCTAAATAGAGCAATCAATGTGTTATTAGGTACAGCTAAAGTCCCCTCTGAGAATCATCTGTACTGAATCTGTAAAGGTCTAAAGAAGAACTCCATTTCTTGTTTTTGTTATTGCTGCCTTATCTCTTAATTAGCCACTTTACTGGTATTTATTTTTCAGTTACTGTTTACCTGTTCTGCTGCTGTGACAAGTAAATTTCCCCTAAGGAGGATCAATAAAAGATATCTTATCTTATCTTAATTGACAAGACAACCCCAAATGCTGGGGGATATCTCAACCTGGCCTGGCAACACAAATATTTAAAAGTAAGCCTGTGTTACAAACTGAAGGCATGTTGTTTGGATGACTATACCAGTACTGAGGGTCTAATGAACAGATGGGAAATGTAGCAGGTAGTTTTATAGTTTGACCCCATTTCAGCATTCTTTCCTTGGCATGTCTCTTAGGAATACGAACTTCATGGAGGGACAACACTGAAATGTTGGAGTACACCAGTAGAGTGTTTCTCTGTATATCAGATACAGAGAACCAGTAGATGAATCCAGAAGCCTTTTTGTTTGTGGTCACCCTGAATCCATTCTTTTCTAGATGTCTCCTGTTGGCCTGTGTTGTCTTCTTTTTATCTCCATCTTGGTTTGTTACTGGATACCAGCAAGCTGCTATTCCAATGGCAAGGTCAGCGAAGTCTGTGGCAGCATGGAACCTCGCCATCATGGCCCTGGTCAGACCACTCAAAGCCCCTACAGCCTCCGAACCAACACCACCATGTTCAGCCCCACAGATCGGATCCAAGGTAACTCATGACAAGGGAGTCTTCAGGATTTGTTGTGAAGATGTTGCTGAAACCCAACACTGCCAATCCAGTGCTGTGATTAACTCCCATATGTGAAATATATAATGTGTAATTTTTTTTTTTTTAAATTATTTTTTTTTATTAACAAACATCAAACAGGACCAAAGACAACACAATCATAAACAAAGACATCACTGCACAAACAAACTGTCCAGACCAAAACAAAACATACCACACCATTGCGGAAGAAAAAAACAAACCAAAAAAACAAAACAAAAAAAACAAGACTAAATAAAACAGACAAACAAACAAAACAAACAAACAAAAAAAAGAGCAAAGGACAACACTGATAATATGTCTAAAAACAACAACAAAAACAACACAACAAATAACAGGGGGTCAAATAGTCATCTACTTAAGGATCCAACTTGGCTTAATATTCAAATTAATTAAAGTTTGACAATCCAAATTACCAGATAATAGTAATAATATATATATAATGTGTAAATTTGTATCCAATCTTTATGGAAATCCACCCTGAAACAGAATCCATACATATAATCAAAGTCAGTTCACTTAGCAAAAACAGTTTACTTCAAAATATACAGTGCTCCAAAAAGGAAGGAGACGTTGAGCATCATTTTTTGTATTTGTAGCAAATTACGTTTTGATTATGAATAAAACTAAACTAAGCAACAATTTGAAAAATTTGAGACTCCATTGGAGATTAAACATGGTCAAAAAACACGTCTCAGTATTCTGATAAACAAGCATATTAAATTTATAGTTTACAGTCAAATGAATAGAAATTATTGTTTACATTAATGTCATTTTCTTTTCTTTTTTTTTTTTTTACTTACTGAAACACCCTTTTCAAGTTGTCCTGTCTGGAACATCGTATTTTGAGGGCTTCATGCTTCAAGCCAGAGATGCAGCCAATCAGGGCTCAGTATCCCCTGTTGGCACCTTCACCCTGACTGATCCGAGCAAGACACAGCTGCTCACCTGTAACGAGAAACAGGTAGACCTGCATTAGTAGTGATGAAGTACTATGAAGTATAAAAACAAAAAATATGAATTATTAAATAATGAAAATTGCACACAAAAGCCAGAAATGAAATTAACTGTAATAAGCATGTATCTGCGTGTGTGTGTGTGTGCGTGTGTATGTGTGCACATGTGTCCAGGGTTCAGCAGTGAGCCAGACAAGTGGTGCCAGACAGACAGAGGTTGTTGTCATCTGGAATGCCCCTACAGATGCTCCCACACAGGTTCAGTTTTTGTGAGTACATTTTAAGTTTAATGTAACACTTGCCTACGAAACATTTGCTGAACAGAGGCCACTAGTCGCACTAGGCCAACCCTCAGCCAGTAGTTCATCTGTGATAGACAGACAGCTAGATAGATAGATAGATAGATAGATAGATAGATAGATAGATAGATAGATAGATAGATAGACAGACAGCTAGATAGATAGATAGATAGATAGATAGATAGATAGATAGATAGATAGATAGATAGATAGATAGATAGATAGATAGACAGACAGCTAGATAGATAGACAGATAGATAGATAGATAGATAGATAGATAGATAGATAGATAGATAGATAGATAGATGCTTTATTTTAACGACTTGTATATTATTCTATGACACAATATGTCTGTTGTGGACTGTTACAATACATGTGTATCTGTGGGTATGTTTTCCAGTGCAACTGTAGTCGCCCACTACAATACGTTTTGGGTGAAGCTGCCTGGACCAATCATCTATCAGCACGGTGTTACTCCCCGCCCACCTCAGTCTGGCAGTACACCTCATCCAGAAGCAACGACCACACCCTACGTACCACTTGAGCCTGTGAGTGTTACAACATCTAGACCACTACACTATGTCATCGTGAAGACGAGTGTATCATATCTTATCATATCATATCATATCATATCATATCTTCTCATATCATATCATGTCATGTCATGTCATATCATATCATATCATGTCATGTCATGTCATGTCATATCATATCATGTCATATCATATCATATCATATCATGTCATGTCATGTCATGTCATATCATGTCATATCATATCATATCATGTCATGTCATGTCATGTCATGTCATATCATATCATATCATGTCATATCATATCATGTCATGTCATATCATATCATATCATATCATGTCATGTCATGTCATGTCATATCATGTCATATCTTATCATAACATATCATATCTTATCATATCATATCATATCATGTCATGTCATGTCATGTCATGTCATGTCATGTCATGTCATATCATATCATGTCATATCATATCATATAATGTCATGTCATATCATGTCATGTCATGTCATATCATATCATGTCATGTCATGTCATGTCATGTCATGTCATATCATATCATGTCATATCATATAATGTCATGTCATATCATGTCATGTCATATCATATCATATCATGTCATGTCATGTCATGTCATGTCATATCATGTCATATCTTATCATATCATATCATATCATATCATGTCATATCATGTCATATCATATCATATCATATCATATCATATCACTCCTTCAGCTTACTTCTGAGGGATGTGGACAGTCAAAATCCTGCCTGCTAGATCCTCCAGGCTGTGATCCAAAAGGAGATCCGGACTGCTTCCTCCTGTCCATGAAAACAGAGGGACAAGACAAAAATGTAACATTTGAGATGAGCGGCCCAGTGGATGGATACATTTCCTTTGCACTGTCCTGGGACACGTGGATGGTAAACTTGTTCCTTCTTGTAAAACAACATTCTGCATCAAGTATAAACCAGGCTGATGTCCAGTGCAGCATTTTTCTGTTCTGATCCCTTCACTAACATGTTGCCCCTCTGTTAACCTCAATAAACCTCAACAGAATACTGTGTATTTGTGCTTATGCATGTCTCTGTGTGTTTGTGTAGGGCAATGATGATGTGTATTTGTGTGTAAACGACGCGAACAGAGTATCAGTGAGTGCTGCCTTCGTCAGTGGAAGAACACACCCTGAGGACCAGACACAGGTGACACACTTCCTCTGAATGAATCAACACAATGAGTCCAACTCTGTATTCAGACAATTTTAAGGCCTGGGCTACCAAACTGTCCCTCTCTCTCTCTCTCTCTCTCTCTCTCTCTCTCTCTCTCTCTCTCTCTCTCTGTGTTTGCAGTCTGGCCTCTCCTCTATGTCATGGCGCCTGGCAGATGGAGCGATTCAGTGCAGGTTCAGTAGACCAGTCAAACTGACCAATCAGGAGCCAGCCCGCTTTGATCTGGACCAAGAGTACTTCCTGTTTCTAACCAGCGGACATGCTCAGTACGGTAAATGAACATGCACACACAGGTTTTACNTGTGTGTGTGTGTGTGTGTGTGTGTGTGTGTGTGTGTGTGTGTGTGTGTGTGCAGCGCGCAGGGGCCCATCCATACCTAGGCTGTTGTGTTCTGCTGTTATCTCTGATTCAGCCAATCATGAGTGCGATCAGACCCCCACCTGACTCACACAGGTGCCTCACTCACACACTGCTTACATCCACATGCATGCAACAATGTTTGTTCAGGTAATGAGGTCATCTTGGGTCACCTGCTTCACAAGGACATGTAGAGGAAAGGTTCACACTGTGGCTGTTGTCCCTCACCTCTTACATTAGCATCATGTTAGGATCACTAGTAATATTAATAGATTGTTCATATGAACAGGAAGAATGACAACAGCCACAAATAGATTTAGATGACAGACAGACAGACAGACAGTACTTTATTAATCCCTATAATTATAATGTATAATATAATGATATAGTAATGTAATGTTATATATACTATATATACAGTAATATAATATAACAGTATGGAAGTGTAATATATGCTACACACACTCCTATATATAATAATAATAATAATAACAACAACAACAACAATAATAATAATAATAATAATTATAATATGCTAATAATAATATATATAAGGCTATATATATATATAGGTGTATTATACCACAGATGAGCACACAGCATGAGCATGAGAGTAGTGTATTAAAACATATTAAAACATAGTTGGATCTACATTATTATATCAGCGTTTGTGTTGTGTCATAGGGTATACTGACATTTGAAATAAGTGTTCACTAAGGTTAGAAGTTAGATTTGACACAACGTTACCTCTGGACACTTTTCATGCTCAGTGTGTGTTTATGGCAGATTTTTAAATGTTCAGGCAATTATTTTGAACAGAACCAGTGACGACAGTAAGTTGGATTTTCTTTGGGGCTAAACTGTTGATATAACTTTTGAACTTGTATATGAAAGACACAGTGGCTGACTGTGATTGAAAGTATAACTGTGAAATTAACACTGACAGTCTGTCATTATACTGGTATCATTTGTCTCTCTCTCCAGGAGATACATCT
>JBBMOC010000158.1:184664-197165 GCA_037975185.1 Centropyge bicolor | reverse complement strand
GAGAGAGAGAGAGAGAGAGAGAGGTCCAACAGTCTGCCAATACAGATTTATCTCTTCTGCTCTAATTCACCGGCATCATATCATCATAGGTCGATATATCCTTCCTCTCTCTCCCCCTTCATTCTCTGCCTCTCTCCACCACACACACACATACACACACACACATACACACACACACACACACACGCACACACACACACACACGGCCGTCCGCTCCGTGTATGCGTCCGTCCTCGCGCCGGCGGGTGGCCGCCTGGCTGCTCGCGCTGCCGCTGGGGAGAGGTGGAGAGGAATGCGCGCGCCGCGGCCGCCTGGAGATGATCTCGTTTTGGCTGCTGTGCTGGAAGCTGTTGGTAGGTAAACACATAGGAAAGACATCAACGTCCGGGGGTGTGCGGCCTCCTCCTCCTCCTCGTCCTCGTGCGGGGCAGATTTGGGGACGAGGTGTCTGCCGAGGCTGCGGCTTAGCGCGAGCCTCCATCACTGCCCGGGTCTCTGGCTTCGCTTCGCGCGCTTATCTGTCACGATTCTGGTGCTGTGCCCGCTGCGAGGATGTGGTCTTATATAACACGTTTGGCTGAGCGGTCTTCTGACAGAACAGGGAGAAAACCAACCAGAATAATGTAGCAGTATAGAATATTATGACATTGTAACTCGAGTGGTGATGAAGAATATCAGAATGTATCAGATGATAGAATGAAGCTGGTTTGACTAGAACGGTGATTGTTGAAAGTTTACTGATGAGGCATCACTGATTCATCATCTTTGATATAACACATGATGCCTGAAACAGATCTGTCATGTTAATCCTCCCACCACACACACACACACACACACACACACACACACACACACACACACAGGTGTCTGATGAAATGATGCTGCTGCTGTTGTCTCCAGCTGTTGATGTCGGAGGATTGAGACCAGAAGTGAGTTCACTTTGGAGGCAGTTTGATTCCATGCACAAAGTGTATTTCATGTGTTTTAAATCTGAGGTTCAAAGTTGAGTTGTGCAGTGGACAGAGGTCAGAGAGGTCAGCCAATAATCCCTGAGGTCGCTGGTTCAGGTCCAGGCAGGCAGCGATCGGAGGCTGGATTAGAGCTGAGAGCTGCTGTGTAACTAATAACTGTCCAATCCTCTCCCACATGTTGTCATGTCTCTGGAGAATGAATTGATTGAATGAAGCACGATCATTCAATTTCCATCATAATTCCACTGATGGAAATGTTTCATGCTCACCAGTCAGGTTTGCAGCGGTTCATATGGACTTACTTACTTATGGTTTTACTGATGCTCGTGAGCGGTGCTTTCATCCAGTCAGCTGTAGGATGGAACATGAGTGATGAGGAGACCTGTCAATCATCTGCTCTATACTTGAAATGAAGGATGTTCCATGATAACACACTGACCCTGGTCATCACAGTGTCACAGTTAATTTTTCAATGCTAATGAAATTACATTAATACAATTACATGTTGTCTAAAAGAACGAGACATGAGTTGAAATGGATCAATGCTAACATGATTATTGTTTCTGACACGATTTAACTTTGACTCAGTGAAGAATGACTTTGCAAAAAGACAAATCCACGTGACACTCCCTGATTCTCTGAACAACATGAAACAAGCCGACACACTTTGATTCCTAGTTTGTACATTTAGAAACAAGTCAAGCTTTGCATGTAAATCCCTCACTCTGTTTCCACCTGGAGCTGCTCACACTGTGCCTGGAGTGAGGCTGGTGGGCTGCTGTAGATGTTCCAGTGCTCACTCTCAGGTGTGAGTGTGTGTCAGTGAAGCAGCAGAATCACCAGTCTGTTTCCTCACATCTAACTGTGTC
Organism: Centropyge bicolor; assembly: GCA_037975185.1. NCBI lineage: Eukaryota > Metazoa > Chordata > Actinopteri > Pomacanthidae > Centropyge > Centropyge bicolor. The sequence continues at coordinate 195,325 of JBBMOC010000158.1, read as the reverse complement.
TTTAAAGGCTGGGCTGTGTTCTGCACTCCTCTGCTTGGTGACTGTTTGTAAAGAAGCTTGCATAGAGATTTAGGCCTATTTGAGTGGTTAAACTTCTGTTTTCTCATCCTATCAGCTGAATTGTCGTGCAGCTGAAGAAGTGCATGTAAGATGAGTGAGAGTTGTTGCAGTGATATGTGATGTGTTTGATCTGTCTCCACTCCACACACTGTGACTTCACTGAGAGAGGAATGACTTTAGCAGCTCGCCTGCCTCTGCATCTATACTTAGTATTACCATAGCAACGCCTCCCGTCTGTCACCAGCACATGCCTGGAACAACAGACCATAATACTCAGCTAGCCCACTCACAGCCAACGCATTGCCGCCATGGTAACGAAATGAAGGCTTGAGTTTAGCCCATCAAATATTTACAGGGCAAAACACACTGCTTTAATCGACACTATGAGTCTTTATCACTGGATGTAACTTCAGAACACACTAATGATTCAGTTCAGTGTTGAAGTTGAAATTTGTTTTCTGAAGTGGTCATTGCTATTTCCCTGTACGTTTTCATATATTCCAAATACAAGCACACGTGTTGCTTCCAGAGGGTGATAAATCAGCCTGCCAACTCCTCAGGTTGAATCACTGTTACACCAACATGTGCCAGAGACATGCATTAAGAGACTCGCTTTGGAAAAAAGCATCTGCTAAATGAAAATGTAGAAACTGTAGAACTGTAGAAGAAGGATAGAAATAAATACTCCCAGTGAATCCAGTCATACGTTCTAGGTCAAACTATTAACAAAGCATGAATAAATTTGACTTATGTCAAAACTGTGATGTTCTAAGTCAATATTTTGAGATACACAGCTGAAAGTCTGACTTTTGACGTCACACTCATGACTAAATAAATCAAAATTACAATTGTATCTCATAATTGATTTATGATTTATTCAGTCAAACTTTTAGATTTAGTTAGTAAAATGAGTTGATTGGTCAAAAGTTTGATTTTCTAAATCTCAATTAGAAAAGTATATCACACTTGTGAGGTAAAATCCTTTAAATTAAAATTTGCAATCTAAATGTATTTAATAAAATGTTACAACAATCAAACTTTTATCATTTTGATTTAAAGATGTTGTGTTAGTACCTCAGAGTTTTGCTTAGTAAGACTGCACTTCCACGCACGTATTGTATAAAGAAGAGTCAAGTGTTTGGACTGTGTTGGTGCTGAGGCTGTAATCAAGTTATCTCGTTATCATTACATGTCTGTGTCCACAGAGAGCCACAGCTGGGCTGAGGAGGACAACACCTGAGCTAACAGAGGGTAACCACGACAACGGTAGCTCCGGCAACAACAGCCCTGTCAACGACCCTCTGACTTCCATACAGTCCACAGATCCAGTTGCCATGGAGATCAGCTCATCGCCACCACTAACAGACCTGGAAAGAGAAAACTTGGTTAGCTGGCACAGCCGGGAAGTCGAGGAACTACATTACCCAGAGGTCCATGGAATACAGCAGCCAATCAGGGACAAGCAGGAGGAAGAAGAGGCTGCAGAGGGAGAAAATGGAAAAACAGATGGAGATGAGTGTGACTATCTTGTTTTTGAAATTGGAGGTCAGAGGGGAGGGGAGGAAGGAGGACAGAAGACAGAGACAGAGGGAGAGGAGGGAAAAGATGGAGGCGGAGAAAAAACTCAAGGAGAGGATGAAGGGAGAGGAGAAATAGAGATAGAGGATGGAGGGAGAAAAAAAGTAGAGGGAGAAGATGGAAGTAAAAGTAAAGGAGAAGCAGAGAGCGGAGACGGGGGGAGGAGGGAAACTGAGGGGGGAGATGAAGGGGGAGTACAAGGAGTAAAAGGTGAGGATGAAGGGATCGGAGGAACAAAGGGAGAAGATGGAGGAAGAGGAGAGTCCAGAGAAGAGGACGGATGGACAGGAAAGACAGTGGCAGATTCAAATGACGATGCTCTGGCAGAGTTCCTGTTCATCGCTGACACTCCGGTGTGTCCGTCATCATCAGAGCCCCCGCCTGTCTCCTCAGATCAGTCAGATCAGTCAGAGCAGCCTGCAGCCGCCATGATGCAGGACACCTGGGCTCAGGACCTCGGCAACAGAGACGACCTTAGCGATGGTCACCTGAGCGACTGCCTCCAAGCTGAGCTGGCTATCGTGTACTCGGACAGTGAGGCAGGGGAGGACCAATGGGCAGCCTTTGCACCCTGTGATGTCACCAACCAGGAAGCAACAGGTGGAGAGATTCATGATAGCCTCTGTGATGGAGAGAGCAAGGAAGTGGAGGGAGGAGGAGAGAAGGAGAGAGTGGGGAAGGAGGACAAGGCAGAGGTGGAGGTGAGAACAGAGGAGCAGAGAGAGGAGGAGGCAGAGAAGCAGCTGGAGCAAAGGAGTGGAGGCAAGGAGCATGGTGAGGAGCAGATGAGGTCGAGGAGAGATCTCTTCCTGCGATCTCCTTCTGTCAGCTCCACGGCCAGCTCCACAGACCCCGACAGGAGGGTGAGACAATAAGTTACACAATAAGTTTACACATGGAAACAATTTAAGCTTCTTCATAAAGTGTGTGTGGAAGTGAACACGTTTAAAAGTCATTTTGTAAAGTTGACGCTCTTCCTTCTCAGTTCTGTTGGGTGTTGTTGCCCCCTGTGGGCCACTGTTGTTCATGACAACATCCTGTCAGATAATATAATACAGACAGTGTCGTCAGAATATGTGACAATACTTCAGTTCATGTTCTTCCTGGTTCTCTGGGAAGCTCTTGTGAAGGTCTGCATGTTGTAGCACATCTGAGATTTGATTATAATAATAATGATGTGTATGAAATTGCCTCTCTATGTCGGGTTCCTTCAAACGTGTATTTTCAGACTGAAAACATCTCCCGTCACTTGTATGGCTGCTATTCTAACCCTGAGCCTGATCTTTCCTTCAGATTCCTTTAGATTTCTGTGTCTGCCAGGACACCCACAGTGAGAATGTCTCCACTGAGCATGTGGACTTTCTGATGGCCCGCCAGCAGTGGAGGAAGATGGAGGAAGAGGTCAAAGGTCAGCCAATCCCCAAACCAGGGCTCAGAGCTCAGGGGAGCTTCCAGGGCACCCACACCTCACTGTACCCCCCCACTCGCAGCCCCCGACTCAAACACAGGTAGGAAACAGCTCCTGAAAGTTTCACTTTTCTTATGTTTGAATGAGCCTTCTCAGGAACAGGTGTTTTTGCTTAAAGTTATATTAAACAGCTCAGTGTAGAAAGTGTCGACTTTGGTGTAGAAAGACAAACTTATTCATGCCATTTACATTTATGTTTATTGACACTTGACTTGCCATATGTTTGTGTCTTTATATAGAGCCAATTGTTTTTCAGCAGTTTTCGTGACACAAGTATTGTTTTCTTAACACTCTCTTCTTTCCACATGTGGACTCTTCATCAGAGTGCATGCTGTGCAGCTGAAGCATTTACTTGATTAAGTGATTAGTTAATTGACAGAAAAACACTTGACAACTATCATAATGACTGTGTAATCATTCAGGTCACTTTTAAGCAAAACTAACAAATATTTTCTGGTTCCAGCTTCTTAAATGTGACGACTTGCTGCCTTCCTTGGCCTCATGTGATAGATACATGGGTTGGATTTTGGACAACTGACTGGACGAAACAAGACATTTAAGGATGTTTGATCTGGCTTTAGAGACAGTTAGTTGTAGCTCCAAAATGCTGACCCGTTACCTAAATTAAAAGCAGACATTTGCTACATTTATCTGTTTTACAGACAGAAATGTGAAAAAGCTTTAACTAATGGAAGCAGATTTTTCGAATACATCTTGATGTTGCCCTACCTGCCTCTGCCTCATCTAGCATATCAGTAAAATAATCTGTGTGAATGATACAGATAAGAAGAAGCTTTATTCGTCCCTCAGTGGAGACGATCCACACAGCAGATGATTTATGATTATGCTCCATAGAAATGAACAGGGGTGTTGGAGGCCTACATAACTGTTGGGCCCTTGGTTCACATTCACATAGGAGCCTCTGTTGGATTTTAGCCACCTGTTCATAGAATTATACCATAGGTAGATAAAAAAGACTACAGTCAATGTAAACACAGCTCTTGTATCTTGTTGGCTTTTAGTTGAGTTAATTGTAACTCAAGCTGAGTTTCCTCCTGTCCTCTCAAAGGGAGATCCATCCACCAGTGCCAAGGGAGCCCACCCTGTCTTCCACCCTGTCTTCCACCCTGTCCCCCAGTTCAGAGGACTCAGGCCTGGATGACTCATCGTACCGCGGCCCGCTGGAGGAGCCAGAGACGGCGGTGGAGCGAGAGATCCGACTGACGCTGGAGAGAGAGGAGCGGCACCGCCGGGAGAGGGGGATGATTGCACAGGGCCTGACTATACCCAGGTAACACAAAATAACTATCTGGCTCAACTGAATCTTTTTTTTTCTTCTGCTGCTTTTTCAAGCCAATGAGCTCCTTTTCCTAAGATCAGGTGCTGCAGACTTGTGCCAATGCAGAATCCTACACAGCAGTATAGTTCAGTCTTTGTGGTGCTAGTTTTATCAGTCCTGTAATGAAAAACACATCCAATCCCTGCAGAAGTCCTTAAGCTCTCATTATTTATAAAGTTTGGGAATATGACTATAATGAAACTACTAGTGAAATACAAAGCTCCATTAGCATTTCTTGGTTTGTTTTTTGGCCTCTAGAGTGTTGATTTATTACGAAGAAAACAGTTGCAATATTAGCACACAACATTAGCAAACAATTGCCTATTTGCACATCCAGCAAACACAGAGCTATATTAGTTTTCATTTGGAGATATGTTTTTTGCCCCCCTCATAAATAGAAGTCCAAGTAAGTAAGTAAGTACATTTAAGGTTCAACATACAAGGGACACGGTTCATGAGTTCAAGAGAGAAAAATACAAGTTATATTCCTTTTATACTGCTCACAAAACAAAACGTATATAAATGGATGAATGAGTAATAATTACGGTGGAGAACAGAGAACTCACTGTCTGTTTAGCTCTCTTCATCAGCTGCTCACTAACTGTGTCCGTGTCCTTTTGCCTGTGGTGCCTTAAATGAGTTTGATATATATCAGAATCCAAAAGGCTCTATTGCTATAACATTGATTCCTTCTACTGTGAGCCAGATAAACTGAGCCAAAATGAAACTTGCTAATTGTCATTTTTCTGTTGTCCTGTTGTTTCTCTTGGTGTGTGTTCAGACCAACCACCCTGCAGACAGGACGATCTCCACCCAGACCTCCAGCCTGCCGCACCCCCACCTTGTCCATATCCCCGTCCCCTTCCAGCTCCTCTTCCCTTCCCAGATCTGTCTACCATGAAATGACAGCCAACAACGTCATCATCCTGGAGCCCGACTGCTCCGGCTCGGCCTCCAGGAGCCGCCTGCTCTCCTCTGCCATCGGGGGCCTCTCAGACTGGCCGTCGAGCCTGGACACGGTGCCTTCTGCAAACGTGGTCGTCGTGGAAACCTCCAACCTGATCATTCGCAGCGCCTCCGAGTTCTGCCTGAGCTCGACTCCCGTGTCCATGGAAACCCAGGAGAGCACCTTCTCCTCAAACCCCTTCTTTAAGCTGCGCTCCCTCAGCAGCCAGTCGCTGGTGGAGCAGGAGATCCGCATGGTGAGGCAGAGGGAGGAGGAGTGGAGGAGGCAGAGGGAGGAGATGTGGAGAAGGAGGAGGGAGGAGGAGTGGAGGAAAGGGAGAGAGAGGTACGACACTGTGCTGGTGTCTCCCGGCCTGAGCGACAGCATCAGCTACAACGGTACGTACAGTGATTCCACTTAGCACACTATCAGAGACATCGTATGAGACATGAGACATCGTAGAAGATCCCTGTAGCTCAAATGACTCACTGTCAAACCTTGTTGGAGTTTATTCATCAACTGGGGACCAAGCACATTTTGTGGTCCTGCCTTAGTTCTGTGTATTTATGGGATTTATATATATATATATATATATATAAATATGGTTTCTGTCTGCAGATAATCTTATTAAGATATAACATGATGATTATTTTCCTGGTGTGATTAAATGATCTCTTTGTTGCCTTTGTTTTTATTCCAGTGCCAGAGGTTCCAGACAGAAGTGTCTCCTCCCCATCGTCCCCCTCCAGGACCCGCAAAATGGAGCGATCCAGTTTGTCTTGTGACCACAAGGTTTGCTGACACATATGCATATATACACACAAACTCTATCCACAGCATCCGTCCATCTATCTGGAGACAAAGTAATTCTGAAAATCCATTCATATCTATATCTAGTTAACTGACTGGACAAACTGGAGATTATTCTAGTTTTAAAAGTAGTTCTCTCCACCTCATATTCCAGAACAAGAAGACTTCATTAATTTATCAGGCAAAATTTACTTGAGAACATTAGTAAATAAAATCCATCTTCTTGACTAAAACACTAATTTTGAAGCTTTTCCCTCTTTATACAGTCTCACTCACACTCTCTTATCTGAACATCTGAAGTCATACAGTGTGTTTACATGTTTAAGTACCGAAGTTAGAGTCAGAGAACACACTTCCATGCCCTCTAGTAAACGGGTTCATAAAATGTGTTTCTCATTATGTTTGATGACTGATCTTAATGGAGACTGTAACATGTTTGATAAGTGCATTCTAACTCACTGATAGTACAGTCAAGGTTATCCTCTGTCCATAGACGTTTGAGAAGCTTCTGCATCAGAAACTCAGGCACTAACAGATCTGTTAAACGCCCTTAAATCAGTTTTAGTTGTGGCCACATGGGGGCAGCGCCACAAACTGACAACACTAAAAGGACATATTGACGAGTAAAAAAAAAAGTGACATTAAAGATGTGGTGAATGTCTTAGCAAACAGTTGACTATTTACATTACAGACAAAGCAACATTAGAGTTTATGTGGCGTCCTGTTTCAGTTCACCTGACATCCTGACTCTGTTTTGGTCCCCACCTCAGCTGATCCACTTAGTTCAACACTAAAAGGCTCTATATTGAGCCATTGCTTACATACAGATATTAATGAGTGCAACTTTAATCACATATAAAGTCCATGTTCAGCACACTAATGAAGCCACATCTAACTTTATTCCCTTACATTTTCATTGGTTTGATTCTATTCCCTGACAGTAATATTCATTTAAACATTTGATATCCGTCCTGTTGACCAGAAACACTGACCTCTGGACTGTGCACTGTCACACTGCAGCTGACTGTGTTTCACTGTGTTGGTTTGCCTCATGCATCAGTGCACGGCATGAAAATCATACTCAGTTTTCTCTTTTGCAATGTCCATGTTGGATAATTGATTTCTCCCTTTACTCATTCATTCATTTGTTTCCTTTATTAATTGTGAACTTTCTGATTCTGTTAATCAGCTGGACTGATTAATTCTTTAATCCATTAGTTCACAATTTAGCAAATATGTTCATTATTCGGCTCATTTTTTCATCTGCACATCACTCCTGCATTCATCCCTCCAACCTGTCCCTCCACCTGCCCCGTCCTCTGTTCATTTCTCTTTTGCCCCATCCATCCATCATCCATCCATCATCCATCCATCATCCATCCATCGAACCTTCCATCCATCCACCCTCTTGGCTCCAGTGGTTCAGCTGAATCTCCCCCTCCCTCCAGTTCCCCCCCTCCCTCTCGTCCGTGCCTCGACGACAGAACACCATGGCGCAGCGATGGGAGGCCTCCCTGTTAGCCAATCAGAAGAAGGAGTGACAGCGCTCATCCGTCAGCCGTTTAAAATCCAAAATGGAATCCTTTTATTCCTCCTTGTGTCCAGCAAACTCACACAGTCCTTCTGTGTCAGCAGCTGATGTCTCCTGTAACGTTTGTCAAAACAGATCTGTTTCTATGGGATGGCACACGACAAGAGAACTGTTTCCTTTCATTGAGCTTGATTTTAAAGATTACGATAATGTCTGAAACAGTATGACACAATGGAAGTGACATTTTCCTTATATAATATAATAACGTTTGTGGACTTCAGGAGGTTTATCACAGTAATAAGTCAGATATGATAAAATGGCGGTCATGGTAACAGGCCTGCTGTGTGGCCTGTGTGCAGGTAAACACATGTGGAAGCACAGGTCACAATCTGCCATATGTTCCTGTAATATTTAATATGTACTGCACTTTGACTCCTAGATGTTCATGAATTATGATACCAGTACTGTTTATTGCTATGTATGTATTTTCTAGGACTGAGTGTAATGCAGTGATTTTCAAACTTGTTCTGGGCCGTCACATTTTAACTCCACATATATAAACTGAGTATGTATTTTAGAGTGACTGACGGCACGCAGCGTTTATTTCTAAATGTTGTAGCTATGCAGAGCAGACACCATGAGATGAGAAGATATATGCAAAAATTAATTTAGCATGTTGTGTTCATGTATTTTGAATGTGCCAACCCAGACTTTGAAACTCACTGCCTCAGAGGGATGTGACAATGAGCCATGGATGGAGAGAGTTTTCAGTGCACAGACGAACGTTTGCCTCTTCAGTGAAGGTCGCTCAGAGCCCAGAGGGAGGATACACTTTTGTTGGCTTCTTATAAACCAAGTGGAAAAAGCAAAAATACATTTTTTTAGGATGTAGTAAGTTGTAAGCATTGCTAGTTTTCCTTACTCCGTCAGCATGTAATGAAGGCGCTCTGCACGCGGCATGGACATGAACCTGAGCTCATTTTTTACAGTGTATTTTCCATCTGCTGGCTATCTAATCTAACATTAGGTTTGGATAGCTGTTCCACTCTATCAGAGAGTTGTAAGATGCTCAGAAACATAAGAGCGAGGAGAAGTAGTCGTCGTCTGGTGAAGAAAGCTGAACACAGACTCTGATGTTGCTTTAAAAATAAAACAGTCACAAGTGGTGACGGGAAGGTTACAACAACAGAGCTATTTAAAGAAACCTTCACTTCACCACAGCATCCACACTTCACCAACTGAAGGGAAGAGGAGAACAAACAAATGAGTTCTGACTGATACAACCTGCTCAGATTCTGTGGCCCTGCTGTTTGAGCACTTCTGACAGAAAGCGATATTCGAATCCTAAAGTCTCCTGAAGATTTTTACATATTTTTATGTCCTGTCTTGATTCCTAAAAACAGAGATTTATTGTATTGTATTTTTGCTGCATATATTTATGAATTGAGCTTCTAAAACCTTACAGCTTTTATTTGTAAAAGGTTTCTAATATATTGTGTCCGAATGGCTATTTGAAGTCTGCCATGTTTTCTAGGAGATGACTTTTGTGTGCAGCGTGTGCATGTGTGTACGAGCGTGTGTTTTCTAATGATGATCCATCCTCAGTGAGTGACCTCACTCTCTGGATCTCTGTAAACCTGCTTCAGCTGTGGAATAACGTTGCATTCACGTCAGCTCAGAAACGGGACGATGGGTGAGACCAGGCGAGTGGGATGCTAACAGCAGCAGCTTCAGTTTAGCATCACTGTATTCTGATTGTGCTCTAAGCTGTGATGTGTTTGCACATCTGTGTTACAGTATAAAATAGAAATGATGACTGGACCTACGTAGCTAACGAACTACATTTGAGCTGTGAGTCACTGTGGAACCTGAAGCTGTGTCCATACATGTGATGTAGCCTGGGTCTGTATTTTCTGCTCTAAATGTTGAGAGGATACGTTTCATTTTTTCAAGGCTATCTTAAGACTTTAATACGTTTCATATTTACGTTCAAAGAGTTGCTGGTTGCTTCTTTCCTCCTCTTCATACTGACTGTAAAATGGACTTGATCTAGTCCAAATACAAAAGATATGTGGCACAAAGTAGTAGTGACAAAATGCTGAATCCTCATTGATTTCAGTTGATCTTTGAAACACATGTTTGCACAGAATTTTGCACAGAATGGTTTTTGTTGTTGTTGTATTTGCACTATTGAAGGATCCCTTCAGGGTCTGAATGGAGAGGAGGAATTATTATAGCAATAGCTGTTTCAATGTACATATAACATGTGACTATTGTTTTAAGGTAGACTTGAAAAAATATCCTTTAAGAAGAAAAAGTTGGAGCTGTGATGTCATATGAAAGTCTGGGATGTGATTGAACACACAGTAAAAGTTGGTGTGTGAAAAGCAGGGCAGGTTCAAAGTTCAGCATGTCATGATGTTACTGTGTTAGATAAACTGTATGATAGCACTTATTACACTCTACTGCACACCCAGTGTTGGCTCAGTGATTTCATTGTGTCCACGCTTTCTATCTGAAAAAGCACATTGATGAAAGTTCCTCCTCAATGAATCCAGAGGTAACACTGGGTGACAGCACACACTCCCTGCTAGAATATTCTGTATGGACTCATATATGTCCTCACAAACACACCTTTTCCTCACTAGTGTCATTTAATCTGCTTCTGTTTATTCTTAGTTTATTTGCCTTGAGTTTCAGTCATTTAGTGTTGCCAAATGAAAGGTCTGGTGATGACATCTTCAATAAAGCGGTTGACTCCTGAAACTGACTCCTGTGTGTGTGTGTGTGTGTGTGTGTGTGTGTGTGTGTGTATGTGTGTGTGTGTGTGTGTGTGTGTGTGTGTGTGTGTGTGTATGTGTGTGTGTGTGTGTGTGTTCACCATTTGTTTATCACCAACCACTGTTCCACCATCACATCTTCATTCAGA
>JBBMOC010000158.1:177164-179664 GCA_037975185.1 Centropyge bicolor | reverse complement strand
CCACGCTGATGTAATCCCTAAGTGGAATATAATTGGCTGGTGTGTAGCAGAGCTGTGGTTGGTAGGCGGACACTACTTCCTGGTCATGTGATCTGGGAGGAGGGAGGCCACTTGTTCGGCCTCCATTTACCAAACTGTTGCTCCTGATGACGCCGTTGGTGCGACGGTTAGCGGGCCGCTCTTCCTGAACACCGTTTCTCACCTGGTGTGAACTGTGGCGACCGTCTTTATGGTTGCCATGGTGATGTCCCAGTCCCCAGTTTCCAAGGCGGTGACCTTCTCTGAGGTTGCTCTGGTTGTTTCTCTCTTCCTGCCTTCTGTAATCCTGGTGACCAGAGTAATGCTCCACGCCTGGTTTTCTCTGCAGTGCTTCCCTGCTGCTCAAGTCTCTGTCCGCTCTGTTGTTTCCTGTGAGGCGGTCGCTGTAATGCCCCCCCTGGTGTCTGCGGTCACACCCGTCCACCACACTGCCCCTCTCGTCTCGGTGGCTGTAGAAGCAGTGCTCCTCCCGTCGGCTGCGGCTCTGGGGGTAGTTTGGGTGGTTCACTTGGCGATGCACCGTGGCGCTCCTCAGCAGCTGCTCCACCTCATTGGCTGACAGCTCGGACACACTGCTCTGCTCATGTGAGCCCTGACAGGGGACAGGAACAGGGTGAGAATCAGGAGAACACAATGTGAGGTCGATGGCTAAAGCAGAGAAATGCAGATGATTTTGAGAAAACAAAACAGGGAGGGGTCGGAGTGGAAGACAAGTAAAAGGAAGAGTAGATATTCGTTTCAACAGTTTACAGTTACTCTTGGTGATTTTACCCAACTTCATGTGTGTGTGAAATCCTGATCCACCATCAGCCTGACATCATTAACATCCTTAGAGCAAAGTCTGACATCAAGCATTGTCAAATATTGCCACAAATATAGCACTTATCCCCTTGAGCCCTAAGCTATTTTTCAGGCCTCTGCTCGGAAATTACATACCCATAATAAAATGAGTGTATCTCTTCAACCACAAGGTCTATTTGAATAATTCTTGTGTCATAATAAAGGGAACACTTGTAAGTTTTGTTCAGATGTGTAAATATCAGTTTATATGTTACTGGGTAGAGTAAATGAAGATGGCACACAGCACACATGAAAAAGTTCAGGTTCGCCTGAAAAAAAAAAAAGCACTTTTAGGATAATAAAATGATCCAGCTGCAGCTCTAAACCTCTATCAAATCATAGCACAATATGTGAGCATTGTCTCTGCAAAGTTTGACTGTGATAAAGTGAAGCAGAACAAAACTAGAGAGGTTTTAGTGCAGACAGTGCAGGCCAGGTCACATCTTGGCACAGCTTGTGACGTCATGGTTATCCTAGTGCCATGCGTGAAATTCGCTGTGCTACGTGAATTTACTTCCTTCCTGGTATTCTAGGAACACAGTTGCTCACAAAAAAGCTTCGTATTATTCAAAACAACGGCCTCGCTGCGCGTATGGGCGCAAAGCCCATAAGACTAGTATGCAGCTGTATGTGGATACGCGAGGCTGTATCTCCGTCATGGATTGGTTGATTCCAGTGACACCTTCTTTGAAGCGTTAGAGCCAATAGAATACAGGGATGGCCACCAAAGTGAGATTGACAGCACCGTTAGCCAATTAGAAGCCCCAGAAGGCAACTAGTCCGCCTTGCGCCCCAGCCAATCCCTTCCCCCCCACCGTATGTAAACGAAGCCTCCCAGAGACATCCGGGTTGCCATAGGTTACAGAAAACAGTAGGGAAAATGAGGGAAATAAGTAGGTCAAAAAAGGAGGAAGATATTTGAACAAGGATGAGATTAGGTCACACCGGACTCAACAGTACTATAAAGATTATGGGTAAACATGAAACAGGTTGTTGTGATTTCTGTAGTGTAGATGAGACTGTAGAGCATGTAATGATGTGTTGTCCTCGGTACAGTCAGAGTAGGCAGGTTCTTAAGAATAGACTAGGGAAAGAGCACATTCAATTTGAGATTCAGGAGATTTTACAATTAAATTCAGGAAGTGTAGGGTATAGGGCAATAATAAAGTTCTTAGAGAAAACTGGGTTAGGAAAAAGAATATAGGGAAGATACTTTTCGGTACAGTACCACAGCGCTACAGCCAGAAATACGGCGAGTGGGTTGACTTGGTGGTGCTGTATTAATTTCTATGTTTGATAATTCATTTAGCTGGTGTTTGAGCTGTGTTTGGTGCGTGTAAAAATGGCTTATATATTCTTGTAGCCTAGGTTCTGCTGTTTAATTTGATGTGCAGCATTACTATATTCTCTCATGATAAGTGCATTGTTTCACCCCATTTGGGGGATCCTCGGGCTCAAGGGGATATCTTATTCTAATGCAACATTTTTAATCATGTTGATAAGGCAGTTCAGTCCTGTTTATATCAACGTCATATTGTTTCCAGCATCAGATCATTTTTATCATACTTTTCATCTTCTCCAGAATTGATCTCTTCACCTACCTGAGAAGTCAGATCACAAC
>JBBMOC010000158.1:137164-172164 GCA_037975185.1 Centropyge bicolor | reverse complement strand
AACAGTGCACCAAACAAAACAGCTCTGTGTTTCCAGGGCTGATGCTTTGTTCATTACAAGATGAAGATACGTGTGAAATGCTCCACTGTTCGAACGCCCCCCCCCCTGCAGAGTCAGCTGTGTGTGTATAGGCAGGGAGGCGTGTGTTTAATATAGATGTGGGTCAGGAGTTAATGGCGGGGTTCAAACATGTATAAGGGGTCGAGGGGGTGGAGAGTATTCTTAGAAAGAAATAGACACATTCACTGCTTCTATTTCCAGTCACTGTTTAACTCGCTGCTCTAAGGCTTGTACAATACTTATCCAGTGCAATTTATTCCATCATCAAAGTTTAACTATCCTGTCATTTTACCAGTTCCCCCTCATCCCCCCACATGTAAGGTCAGCAGTCTGCCCCTTAGCTAAACAAACAGCATCTAATATGTTATTGATCCCACTGGCTCAGGTCAGCTGGGAGAAAAGAGTCTCTGATTAATCTTGCTCTAAATCATCTTAACAAACCAACACTCTGCAGGACCCGGAGTTATTCTGCCCTAACTCCTTCAAACAAGGCATCCTGCCTGTCAGCCGGAGGTGGGGGTTCAGCTAACCCACTGCCAGTCACACACTGTTTATCCAGTCAGCTGTCACATCCTCTCCCAAACCAAGGGAGTATCACCCAACAGTTTTCAATTATCAATTAGTGTGAGTGACTTTTTTTCTCATTTCTTCAAAATAAAAGCTGAGTAGAGTTTGTATCCGCCTGTCAGTCAGTCAGTCAGGTAACCAGTCAGCAAAGCAGCGTGTACACGGAGCTAATCTGCTCATGAGGCTGGTAATCTGTGTGAGCCATCTGTTTGCCAGCTATACAACCATGTGGTCAATACCTGACTATCAGCAACCTCTCCTGACATTTCTCTCAAATCTCAACTTAAAAAAAAAAAAAATCAATTCTGGGCTTGGTAACATAGAGTTCCTTAAATAACACAATGGGCTTCCAACAACATTTACCAGACTCTGATCTCTGATAAAATCATGTTTCTCAGTGGACAGCACTGTGGATTATATGTGTACAAACCAAACCAGTGTCATGTCAGGCCGATGAAAGGAAGGAAGTGTAACATTGCATTTCACTGATCAATAGTCATTTGAGGTTTGTGAATTATTACATGGACTCAAGCTATAAAGTGTCTGCAGTATATTTCTATAACACAGGTAGTGCTCAGGATGAACTGAGGTTGTGTTCAGTAAATTTACAAATGTCTCTAAAATAACACTGTACAAACAGAGATAAAGTAGTTAAGTGGGTGTAGCATTACTGTGTTGGAGACTGTGGTGTACACACGAGGCTCAAACCCCCACAGGGACGAGCAGCAGCAAGGAGAAACTGAAGCTTAACCAGAATTAAGGAATTATCTCCACCTCTCTCCGTCAGTCTGTGTGCTGCTCCTGCTCTCCTGCAGACTACATGCTCCGTCACTACACTTCACCACACTCAGCCTGTCAGTTTGGAACAGTTTCCTGTCATCCATGACTGGTTAAGTAATGCAGTACAAGTACACTTCAGTGAGTCAGGGATGATGAGCTCAACACAAACATAGATTTAAACTGCTGTTTGAACTGTTGATGACCAGATAGAAGCCAAAGTTATTCTGAACTATGAAACAATGTTGCTGCATGTTGAGTGACAAAAGAATAGTAAAAGTTGAAACACCTTATTACACATAAAGAGAACAAGAGGACACTTCATACTTGACAGCTACAGTATAAAGAGTTGGAGCAGTGGTCGTGGTCAGTCAGCCTACCTGTCAGGAGCCCACCTCTCTCTGCTGCTGCCTGCTTCTGCCTCTGTCCCACACACAGCTCCACACCACCCGGCTGCAGGTGGAGGTGGGCGGGGCTATGTGTAAGTGTGTGTGTTACAGCTGATTGACAGTTGGCTGTCCTCCTGCCAGCCAATAGCAACGAGATGAGTGTTGCCACTAGAAAGTCTCCTTAAATCCTCTTTGAACAGGACAAGATGCGTCCTCTACTGCCAGATATTTGTTTGGAAAACATCCTCTAAAAAGCCGTCAATCAAATCCCAACTGACTCATCTGTACCTGTGTGTTTTAAAGTCCAGCCCAGAACACAAGCTTACAAACATAAAAACTATATATTTGTGTAAGTAATGCTCTGAGAGGTTCGAATGATTTTGACTGTTACTTTTTGGACACTTTCATTGTAGAAAGACTTTTATTGCTCTTGTGTTTTACAACTTAAATAATAGAAAATAATAAAATAGAAAGAAGGTAAAGAGGCAAAGTTTATGTCAGATTTAGACCCTTGAAGTATTAGAGTAACAGAAGCAACAGCTAAAGTGCATCAATGGTTTCATTGGTAGAAATATCTCATTTCATAAGGGACACTTGAACTGAGTGGTTTATAATTGATCCAAGTGTTTATTTTGGAATATCTGAATATTCTCTTGACTTCATCAGTCAGCTGCAGTGACACCAGTGTGCAGCAGATGGAAGTCTTGTATCATTTAATGGAAAACCCCAGACTGACTGGTCCTCAGTATTTTTAATGGTCTGATCCACAATCCTACAGAAACCAGGAAAATGAACCTGACATGCATCACCTAGACGTGTTCTTCAGTTCACTTCAATCACTCTTATTTCTGTATCACGGTTATAGTTATTACTGTTCTAGGCTATATATCATTATTTCCTAAGGGTGGTGCCTATACCTGAAATAATGTGATGAACGTAGAATCGAGACAGTGCAGTAAAAGGTCATTAAAATGTAAATTACATTTCATTTTTAAGCATTTGCTCGACCAGTAAGTGATAAGAAATCAATCAGCCATGACAGCTTGAAATCTTACTTCACTGGGACACCAAGCCATTTGTAGTATATGACATCTGAATACATAAAACTACAGCTAAGGTAAGACCCACTGGCCTTCTCAGGAAAAAAAAACAACTCAGAACACAACCTGATATATCCAGTTTCATCCTAACTTTGATCAATAGCCATTTAATATTCATTGTCATTTGTACATTTAAACGCTAGTCCTGTTTGGATACACAGTAGAATTTATTAGAATAGTAACATGAGGAGCAAGTGGAACTGCATGAGGGAAAAAACATGACAAGTGTAGAAAAATATAAAATGTCTTCGCTGGCCTGTGAGTGAAGTAATACACACACAGCTGTACTTTCAAATAGGACACATGTTCAACAGTAACAGATTTGAACAGGAACACACATCATAAGCTGCTTTAAGGGAACACACAGGAAGTAACGTATCTTTGGTACTGAGGGTGTTCTTTCTCCCATAAGACATCTTTTCACAATTAAACACACATCAAAAGGCATGCAGATCAATTACAAAATAAAGGTATACGTAACCAGACTATCTTCTTGAGACGACAGCAAGGACATCAAAGAATGTCCATGAACACTGTTGCATGAGAAGAACCTGCCCTGAACTCTGCCACTGAATGTGAATGAGTGACGGACAGTGACCACAACCACTAACCACAGATACAACCAACATGAACTTTATTTCACATAGTTTTCCATTTAATAACCTATATGTGTTATTACTATATTCTATCATGTATACTGCATACTATCATTTATAATGTAGCATCAATATATCATATGCCTTGGTATAATGACAGTAAACCACTGACAGGTGACTGTTGCACTAACTTCTGTCTGCACCTGTGTTGTTGCCAAAATCAGCACCACATCCCTGCAGTCCTGCATCTTTTTAACAACAGCGCCCCTTACTGTTTGGTAAAGGTAAAGCAGCAGATGAAACTGACTGACAAGCAGCACACAGTGTAAAAGCAGATGCTTGTAGTGATGCTTGTTTACAGTAATTATACCAATTAGTCAGGATTAAGGTGGTAAAGGTTTAAAGGAGCTTTAAAAAAAGGACGCTACAATCTCAGAATATGAAGGTCAGGTGACTTCCGTTTCCCCTCTGTCGTCTGTGTGTGTGGAGGGGGCGGGGTCATAGTCATGTGACTTCTGTGAAGGATCCTGGACTCTGTAGGAGCAGACAATCAAAATATTGAAATTAAAAATTGCCTCTGAAATAGAATTTGTATATTGAGCAGGATATTGATAACTTTATTGTTTGAAAATCTGTTGAAATTTCCCATAATGCTCTGAGTAACTGAGTGAGTAAATCTCTTTACTGGAGTATTTTTGCTTTAGGTGTGATTGTTTTCAGTTTATGTCATGTCAGAGAAACATGAAACACGTGTAGTGAGCATCGTGCTGTCTTACATGTGTTCATGAGAAAATGAAACTCTACATGTGTAAGTGTAATGTTTATGCTTTACCTGTGTAACCATGTATTTGTCACTGGTTTCCATGGTGTGATTAAGTTGGGGTGAAGCCTCATCAGTGTTGGCTGTACCTGCATCTGAGGGGCTCTGAGAAATCACAGGTCTCTTCTTAAAATACTGAACCACAAACACCACCTGGGGAGACAGAAGGAAAGAGAGGCTGATGCAAACAACTGGGAACATCTTCTATTATTACTCTCTTCCTGTGCTGGAGTGAGACAGGCCTCCACCATGTTTGTTTGGATTGTTTCTGTGACCCAGCTTTCTGTCCCAACCAAGACTCTTGTGCATGACTTGTTACACAAAAGAGGAATTCAAGTTCATTCAAGCAACAACAACTCGTGTGCTGTGTGCATGCGTGTCCTGCAGCCAGTCAGTCCATTAGAGCAGGTTTCTATCGAGGCTGATGTGCGGTGGCAGAGTGGAGGACTGACTCTCTGACAGGAGGTTCAGATTCTCTGGTTAGCTTTCTTAAAATGTAACATATGTGAGCTAAAGTCATTCATTTAAAACCAACACTGTAATAAGAGTTCAGAGAAGTGACTGAATATGAAAAACAGGTCCGTCTGTTTTTGTTTGCTCTGTGTCTCCTGGGCAAATACAAGCATGTTTAGTACTTGGTATTGGTTGAGTTGATTGATTAGCCTGATTGATTGATTTGTAAAGTGGTTTTACCTTTTTTAAATCCAAGTGATTGAACTGATCTCTGGATGATCTGGACTTCGTCAGACTCTCCCTGTCCCCCCTCCCTCTATGTTCACATTGGCCTTCATGTGTGAAGGTTAGGAAACTGGACTGCTGCTGATTGGCAGATTTAGTTCAGTCCTCTCTAAATTATTGATATGATCACTTTTGCAAACATTACTGCGACACTTCCTGGAAGAGACTTGATATCAATACATGGATGTGAATGGGTTATTCTGTTGGAGAACTACAGATAGAGCAAGCAAACTGCAGTTAACTGTGCTGGATGTTAAGCTGAGTCTGAAGATACTGAATATGAGTAAGAAAGGACATTATTAGGACAAACTGAGGGACAAGTGAAAATTGAATGGCTTATGAAGACAATTTCATTCATAGTGTAATTATTTAATCATTTAACAAAAGTGATTATATTCCTTTAAAAAGTGATTTAAAAAATTAACATACAGTGAAAAGTTCTGTTATAATGCTCATTAGACTACATGTGAGTAATAACTGACCAGAAAGACAGCAATAGCTCCCCCGATGGCTTGTCCTGCAATGACATCACTCCAGTGGTTTCGGTACTCAGCCACTCTATTGATGCCTGTTAGCACAGCCAGACTGACCAATGAGAGGCTGAGGAGGGGGCCGGTCAGACGACCTCCACTGGAGCCGATACAGGACATTGCATACATCTGCAAAGGAAGGTAATGTTCTGTCAGTGACACGATTCAAAACCAGTGTTAGTTTGTCTCAAACTGGTTTTTGATCATTCACGCTGGACTCGGCACTTTTCCAGCTCCTGATACATGAAACAGAGCCACTCACTGCCAGGTAAACAGCTGTATACAGGCTCAGCGCCGCCTCTCTGGACGGGAAAGTCTTTCTGGCTCTCATGATGTCATCAGGGTCACCGGCACAAGCATCTGATTGGCTGACAAAGGTGGCCGAGTCCTGGCAGCCAAGGGCCGTGTAATTGGGCTGGCAAACAGACAGGAAGTGAGGAGCCAGACTTCCTGTCATAAGCTGCCCTGCGTTGACAAAGATGTCTGTCGTAAACAGGCCGAAGACGTACACACCTGCACAGAAACACACACAGCTAAGATGATCTAAACGTCAAACATTTGAACGCAGTGTGTTGCCATATCATACATTTTATGATTTTAGTTTAATTTATAACAATACATTAAATCTGATAAGGTCATCATATATTTATGTACCAGATCTTAATTTGTTAAGTAAAGTAAGTAGAAGTATGCAGTAGCAGTAGTAAAAATGGTAATGGCCAAGTGCAGTACAAGTACTTCAAATATATACAATACTAGTAAATGTACCTACTGCATCAATATAGGTTCTGCTAACATTAAACACTGAGCATCTCTATCACTTATTATAATGTATGCTACAGCGTTTCAGAGACTATCAAATGTGTATGCATGAATGATTGCTGAGAACGTAGCACAAACATCACTGACATGAAATGTTGGCTATGATTTACATTGACCATAATCTGGCATGTTCAGTCCAGAAACATTGTGTGTCATTATAATTACAAAAACAGAATGACACATAATGACAGTGTGTGCCATGTCAGAAACCACTCCCTATGGAGGGACTCCAGGGGGGACACCAGGGGGGACACCAGGGGGGACACCGGGGGGACACCAGGTCAGCAATGGTAGAGTAATGGTGGATTTGATATTTTGGACATCCGCTTGTTTAAACATAAAATGCAACCTGAACTGCCTGATCATGATCAAAAATGATTTTCAGCATGATGCACTTTTTTTTTTAACCACAAACGCTATGAAATTTGAATAAATAGCTTAATGTCAGTACAGGTTTGAGTTACTTTAGTGCAATATTTGTAGGTGTATTACCAAGGAAGCGGAAGGTCCTGCGCACCATGGGGTTGACGTAGCAACAGTCGCCCATGACAACAACCTTCTCTTGGTCGTACAGGCTGTTGGAGTTGTAGTGAAGGAGGAAGATAACCAGCTCTACACCTGAAATCTTTGAAGCAGAATAAAGAAGATTACTTTTGGAGGAGGCTTCTGAACACGTGGACTGTTGAATTGTTGGAATCTGTGAACAATGATTGGTTTCTTTGGCCACTTGTTGGAAGCACAATGATGCAAACACTGACATGGGCTTATGATCATCTTGGTCATAGTGTTGATCATGATAGCAGACAGTCGTCTATCATTTATATCCAGAGTAGAGATGAATGTTAGACTCATATTGTAAATATCTGGCTCTTCAGCTGCCAACCGCTCCACGATGTTCAGCAGCTCATTGCTAACCTTATGGAACAGGTGGTGGTCAGCAGGTTTACTGGAGCTTCCTCACTGTCAACAGCTGCCAGTGGTGACTACAGCTGCACATGTTAATTGATATAATACTGATCTCAATATGTTTTACAAACTGCAGAGCATATTGTTGCTGTAATGCAGACTTCTTCATACACTTTTTGTACCTCATACCTTTCACATCTTTGAGCCGTCACTCTGTGTATATGTAGATACAGTATGTTACCATTTGTTGCAGCAGCTGCATCTTCATGTCATGGAAAGTCAATTCCTCTCACCTCTGTCTCTTTCTCTCTCAACTGTCTTGTTACCTGTCACTTTTTTTATTCTCTTGCTGAGATTGGCTGCCCATTCATTTGAAGAGGCATCGAGTCATCTTTGAATGCTGTCAGGGTGTAACTTCACTAATTATATCTAATCATCAGGAAAATTAGCAGTAGTGTCTTTCAATTTATCTTTATTGAAAGAGAACAGCCAGAAATTGAATTTGACAAGTGAAGAAAAAACAGTACATTTCACATGAAGGAATGTTAAGAAGTACTTGAACATGTCTGACTGATGTCTGACTGATGTAGGACTGATGTCTGACTGATGTAGGACTGATGTAGGACTGATGTCTGACTGATGTAGGACTGATGTCTGACTGATGTCTGACTGATGTAGGACTGATGTCTGACTGATGTAGAACTGATGTCTGACTGATGTAAGACTGATGTAAGACTGATGTCTGACTGATGTAGGACTGATGTCTGACTGATGGCCTCTCTGTAGTTCTCTCTGTAGCATCACTATCTTCATACACAAAAGCCTTCTGTGTTTAAATGGCAGTAGACTCACCAGCACCACGGGCAGTCCACCCACCACAGAGTACAGTATGACGGGCTGTATGCGGCTGTCCTGTTCAGGTCCAGGATCTGGTTTGCTTAAAGTGGGGTCTCTACAGATGAAGCCCTGCTGTGCCGGGCTGAATGTATCGGTGAACTCACAGTAGTAAACCAGCATCACTGTAGCCGCCAAGATCACCACCTGGAAGTACAGCATGGTGGACTCCAACAATCTGATCTTACAAGGTCCTGGACACTGTTACCACGGTGACGAAGAATCCAACTTGTGACTTCCAGTTATTGCTGTTTCAAATCCAGTGTTGCCAGTTCGTAGTTTGCGTGGTGAATGAATCATTCCTGATTAATGTCAGCCATCGAAATACTTTATCATCCAAAGTTCCAAACAAATGTATTGGGAATTCTGAACAATTCTTGAAGAATACTCCGGTGCAAAAATAAAATCCCAGACGATGGTGACTATGCTGAAGATGATGGTGACTATGCTGAAGATGATGACTATGCTGAAGAAGAAGAAGATGATGATGATGATCTGCCGCTCAGAGAGAGAGAGAAAGTTCTTCTTTGCCTTTTTTGTGATTCTGTGGGAGGGAAACCTTGTCCTTCCGCTCCTGTGAGTTTCCTGAATCATCTGACTGCAGCAAAGTGGGGAATTCATTCTATTTCACTGAACAATCTCTTAAGAGCCACTTACAGTCTCCTGAACACCAGCTCACATCAGTACTTTGCTGGTGAAAAAGAGAACATGGGCAGACAGTATAGCTCTGTAGACTGACCTTACAGGTTGGATCAGGCTGGTAAAAAATGTTTGGAGTTGTATGTTATTAAAGCTGCATTAATGGAATTACTTTGTGGTCACTGGAGGGCAGCAGGACAAGCTACAAACATTATCACCTTGCAAAGTTAACATGGCACATTTTGCACTGTACTGGTCCTGGTGTATAATGAAGGTGTCCCGTGCTGTCAGTGCATGATGGGAACATCATTGTTCTATAAACAAGTCTGATCTCCTTCACTGTCATTTTTTTCAGGTTGTGAGTTTGTGAACTGACATGCTTCGGGTTCACCCTCCATTACTCTACAACGCCAAGGTCAGTTCAATCCCAGTGAATGCCACTATACAGAAAATAAACACACTGAGAAACCAAACAACTTTCAGTTGGAAACAATGAGCACTGCTGCCCCCCAGTGGTCATACTGTGAAAGAGGGTCATAAGTGATAATATGACAATATAAGCTTTCAGTCAGACCCCTGTTTTCAGCGTGGAAATTCATTTATAGGTTTATTATTGTGGCCATATTTTAGTGTTGTAGCCACTGGACGACATAATACTGAGTGTTTCTGATTTTATGTTCTGTTTACATACATGCACTGATTACAGACACTTCTGTCCACAATGTAGTCCAACATCATTTTGAGCTCAGTGCTACAACATATAACTGAATGAACACGTCTCTGTGTCTACTGTGTCAATGAAAACTGACGATTACAGACATATAAAGTGGCCACTGAGTGTGTTGGAATGTGATTCATATTCTATAATCCTCCCCTCTTTGTCTTTCAGCCTCTGCTCCAGCTTGGCAGGGCCATGTCACAGATAACATACTCATATTTCATTACCACAAATCTCCCAGCTCTTGTTTATCTATATAGCTGGAAAAGTCCCACCAGATCTGAGAGCAGTTTTTCTCAGCTGTCCTGCAGATCTGCACAGTGTCCATCCCATAGTGCACGTTCCCACACATGATCTCTGGTTGTACTGCTCAGTGTGAACTGTGGCGCCTGATCGTAATTAGATCAGTCTTAATCTTTCAACAAAAGCAGATTCAGTATTTGCTTCAGTCCCACTATTGTACCCTAATGGTCGTCTTTTCTTTTGGCTTGTTGCACTGTTTCTTTAGGTGTCATGACCTCTCGTGAAGCATCCACATTGTAGCTGTGCCTTTGAGCTTTTAAGAAAATTCCCACAGTTTAAACCTGACATACATTAATATTAAAATGATGTCCATAAAACCATTTGTCCATCCTTTCACTGTAGTTTTTAAGTTGAAACATGATACTGTAGTTGGGTCTACATTCTAAATTAGCATCTGTACTGAATTGTCAAATGTATGCACCTTGTTGTTTCTGCTATGTTGTTAGTGTCCCACAGCATACCCATGAGTCTCAGCAACAGAAGCACTGTCAAAGTCAAACTCCATTAATATAGAAGTGGACATTTCTGTTTTGGGTTTATCTTTATTTATTGCTGTGATCACTTGTACTTGTTACTTAATTTGAATGATTAGAACGAAAATTATGGATGTTTCATTTGTGAAATCATTGAAAGCAAAGTGATTCTCCTGAAATATAAAAATGTCTTTATTGGCGTCAGTTCATTGTAAAGCAGGCCTTCTGTCCATGGGCTCCTGTAGAAATGACTGATCCATTATGACGTCAGCAGACAGGCTCTTTACTCTTTAGAAAAAGCTGTTCCAGAGCAGGTCTTCTTTGTGAACCAGGCCCCAGCTCTCTCAAATATCATGAACAGTACGCACCGAATCATCTGTACAAGAGCAGCACTGTCATCCAGTCCGTGATGAAAGGAACAGTTAACAGAGCTACTACTTCACGTGAACAGATCCAGACAGTCATTCAGCTCTGGCACACTGCTGCTCCCATCACCATGGCAACAGTCAGTCTGATGGGGTTGTTCTCTCTTCCTCCTCCGTTTATACACACTTGTTTTGTTCTTCTCCTTTTCTTCTTCTTCTTCCCTCTTTGCTGTCTCCAGTCCATGTCGGCCATCTTGTAGTTCCTGTGAGATGGGGGGATCTGGGATTTGGAGTTTTTGGAGTTTCTCTGAAGCCAGGGCTGACTGGAGGTTCTGGTAAAACCTAGAGATGAGCAAAGAAATTAAAATAAAAATCACAGCTACCAGCAGCTGGACTGAGTTCTGATGTACAGAAAGTTACACTCACACTGCCAGCCTTAGAGCTCAGTTCTGACTTACTGTGTTACCAGTATCAAGTCCATCCTGAACTCATCACAATCGTGAACTGACCCACATGTATAAAAAACAATAACAAGTCCTATAATGTCACATGTGGGATACTGTAATATGGAAGTCATTCAGCATTTACAGTTTCATTTAGAAGTCGAAGTGCAGTGGAAAACTGCAATCCGCGAGCAGATAACAAGGACGAGAGTGAGGAGAATGAATTCTGTCTTTTTTATGCTGTTCACACTGTACAAAAAGATCTGATTTGGGCCACTTGTGCCTGCAGTCTGAATGTTGCCTCATTCAGCCATTTCTGTTTGTGAAGTGGCTAACAGCCATTATTAGTTTTACAAATCACTTACCTGTGGATCCGTCTGAGATTCTCCTCCATCTTCTGATTGGCTGTCTGAGTTAGGAAATGGATGTATTCATGTTCAACTAGAAGCTTTCCTTCATGGCTGAGGGGAACCTCCAGGCCATGGGTGCTACGGACTGCCTAGAAGGGCAAAACACAGCAACGATACATTTACACCTTTCACACAATATATGCAGGAAAGCAAAGGGCTATTTCTGCTGCAGGGACTGTTCATGTCCATGGAATCTAATGGTTCTGATAGAGGAAAGGTAGCCACATTTTTTCCCCCACAATCCTTGAAATGTCATTCATGTCAGAAAGCCTACCGTGATGATTTTTCCCGTCTTGCCGACAGTGAGACCCGAGTTCCTGAAGCCTGAGTTGATGGCCACTGAGTGCTAGAGGAGAGACAAGACATTTCCATGTTTACTCACTCACACACTCACAACAAACTGGACCTTTAACTACAAACTGCTAATGGATTTCACAGAACATGCAGTCAGATTTCCTGCCTTCGAGACGGTCATCAGTTTCACACCATTTCAGTACACTATGAAAGGAACTTAACACTTGATGGAGATACAGTGGAAGAACTGATTGTTACTATATCATCTCCTTGTAAGGTGGATGGAGAAAGCAGGGAAAGAAACTGACTTCTGGTGCATTCAGGGGCAACATCTGTCATTGGAAAATTGGCTGTTTAACTGCTGTACAAATTCATGTAATTATTTTTTAGAACATCCATTATTTTTTATTGACATCTGGATTTGATGTCCTGCTTTGCTGTTCATTAATAGTTGGCTGTTAGGTAGATGGATCATTTCTTTGATACAGGATCATCCTTGTACCCATCATCCCAAAACAGCTTTTAAAAAGGTCAATGCTCACAGGTGTGGCTGACTGATGATGCTAACACCTGTCTCCATCCACTTTCAAGTTAGCAACATTGAGGCTGACACGGAGTGGCATACAATTAGCCACTCTTCAATACTGGCATCACTCTCCTATAAGTCTCTACAAGTTCATCTTCATAATGGATCTATGGAAAGCAAAAGCTCACTGGAAGGAATAAAGCTAATCTAGACATACAGTATGGAAGGCCTTGTGAGATGACTGACTGGATTGTGGAGTGGGTGTAACAGTCGATTAAACACTGACTGGTTTGGTGCTTTAATCTCAATTAAGATAAAATAAGATAAGATAAACTTTCATTCGTCCCTCAGTGGGGAAATCTGCAGAGTCGATCAATCCTTATACAAATGAATGGGGCGAACTGGGGTGACTTTTAATAATGACAGTAGTATGGCTCATTGCTGTGTGTAATGACCTGAGACACAGCAGATTAAACATCACATCCCACCAGCAGCATAGAGCTATATGGCATCAACTCATCATTCTCACCAACAGCTGTGCATCGTCCAGCCGCCGACACTGAACATGGAGCACAAAGGGCTCAAACTTCAACACTGCATCTCCACTTGAGCTGGCCAGAGCAGACACCTGGAGAACCAACACAACACACTCATGTTCATGTTCAATGCACATTATCAGACGAAGCATCACCAGTGCACAGGTGCATCATATCTCACCAAGTCATCTGGTTTGCATTTCTGGTGTGAGACAAACAGCCAAACACAGTTTTGTTTCTGGACATCAGGTCTCTCTGGAGCCTGGAGGAGAAGAGACAGGAAATGACGAGATTAATGCCAATATACTGAGTACTGTTGGGAGGCAAAATGATGAGGTGGCAACCTTCAACCTACATGAAAACCTTTACATAATTATATGTATATATATATATAGTCAGAAATGTGTTGTTTCTTTGTTGTTTCTCATCAGGCCCATGTGAAGACAGGCCGGTCCTGAGCTCTCTCTCACCCCGTCGATGAGGATGATTCTCCCAGAGCAGGAGCTGGTGGTGAAGTACTCCTCACAGCTGTTGAGCAGAGACACTACATGTCCGATGTCCTCATCAACACTGCCCTTCTTACTCACGTCCAGCTTGTTCAGACACTGCTTCTTCCACTGACTGAACGCTTTCTCCATACCGACTCATCTAACGCTGCTCCCGCCTCCGGACGTGTTTGTCCGCAGCTGACAGAGGTGTTCAAAAGCTCAGGACCGCGGACACACAAGCAAGGAAACTTTGAAAGGCATCTTAACTCTAGGTCCTACTTTGAAAACATGAGCTAGCTGCTGCCTCTGCCCGGCGTTCTTCTTCTTCTGTAACAAAACTGGCGGCCGAGATATGAACCGACAGCGCACACTGCCACCTGCTGTCCCGGAGGACGCACAGCCATATGATCAGTACAACAGGTTGCTTTCTATACACAAGGTAGGTGGATATGACAGTATACACAGTATACACAGCGTGCATGGTTTGTGTTTGATAGATGATATTTACACGATAACAGTGGTGTATGGTCCGTTGTAGTTAGTTCCTGTCCTGTTTTGTGGTCGATCCAAACCACTCAGTGAGTTGTGGCAGCTGGTTTTGATCATATTCAGGATATGACATTTACATGGAGCAACAAAAACCTGGTTATTCACATCCATGTTGACATGATGAAGATAAAATTATATGAATAACAAACAGTAAACTGAAGAAATAAGAAAATGAGTCTGTTAAGGAGGAATACCATAAATCAAAACAAACTGAAACAAACGGTAGAAATGCACCCCAAATTGAATAAATAAGTCAATGATAACATTTTTTATATTTAAACGTACAGTATATATAGAAATACATAAAAGCCCAGTGAAATAAATAGATATCTATTTATTATGTGAGACAATCAAGTTATTATTTATCATGTCCCAGTGGTCGCCCAAGCCTCTGTCATATTCTCTGAGAAGCCCAGCTGCTAACTCAATATTGAACAGACCAAGATAGTCCACCGACCACTGACTTTTTGCAAAGCAAGATGGTACATTTTATTATGGCACCTGCTTGTCAATCAGCCTTGATAGACAGGGTGGATATGATGATTAGTCTGCTGTGTTGCCCAGCAGAGATACCCAACAAAGTCGACCTCGCACATGGTTTCTCAGGACAGAGATTGTAAGAAGAGAGAGGGAGAGAGAGAGAGAGAGAGAATTATCCCCTATAGGACTGGCATGATTTTGCTGGCCCAGAATCTATAAGTGACAACAGAGCAGAGAAGAGTTGTCAGAAAATCAGTTGAAGCAGATCAGAATACAGTGACACAGTTCAAGTCCAGGATCTCTGCCATGAGGACACTATGAGGATCAGACCACAGGTCAGTCTCACTCTTCTTCTCTCACTCCATTTGCATATTTAGTGACCTATATATGTGCACCAGCAGTAGAAGCCTCGGTTAACTGCTGACATAACAAATGCCCAGCAGTAAGGTAAGGAAGCACGGAGCACAGAGGGGGCCAATGAGAGTCCAAATAAGAGTTGGGAGGCAAATCACATAAGGACAATGGAAAAAGACTGGAAGCAGTTTTTTTTCTCAAATGGTGTCTGGTGGTGTGATTTTTGTAATTATTATGGACGCCTCCACACATGTTTACTCCAACAAGATAATCCCCAGTGCTTTAAATACATCAGATACACAGAATATTCCTGTGTTTCACAGTTTATAAGAATCCCTGCTAACATTGATTTGTGGTTCAACTCAATAGTGCAAATGTAGAATAAAGGTTATACTTTCACTCTCTGAATATAAATTAAATTCAGGTCGATTTACAAACCTTTGTACTGTCCAGTTTAATGATTTAAAATAACTTGTTTGATGTTTTGTTTTTGTTAGTGTGATCATTTTGGAAAGCAGGTGGAAAGAATTTAATTCCTATCAGTTATCAGGGGTATTTTGTGACATTTTTTTTAGTATTATAAATTTGACAATTTTAGGATGAAAAACTGAGAAAGATGTTCATTGTTTACCCTCAGAATGTGACAGCATGGAGAAGATTCTTTGACCATGATTATAATTATTTAACAATTAGAATCTCATCAGGTTAAAGGACAAAACTTATCTCAGGAACAAATTCCATGAAGCAACAAAGCACATTTTTCCAGCTAAATATGTAAACCTTAAAAAACATCTCAAAAATATATAATAAAAAAACAGGCATTTCCTAAAACAAGTGGACACTGTAGTTTTTAACAAACATTACTCAGACAGAGCTGTTTTCAGCAGCAGATTAATAAACATGTGAGACTGAGTCTATGCAAAAGAATAAGCTATATCAGACTCAGATCCACACACAGTACCATCATTGTCCTTCACGGGCCACCCATAAAATATCGGTAATCTTAATCAGATTAATGAACTAATCAAACTGCATAATATTCGTGAATGGAGGTTAATAGCTATGAAGTCTGACTGAAAATAATTAAATACATCATAACCATCAAATCTGAAAGCAGTGTGTGGCTTCATCATAATGATTTTGGATGAGCATCATTGTCATGCATTGTCATTGTTACAAGTATGGATGCAAGATATTGAATACTTGCATGTGCAATTATTGTTAGGATCAGGACCAGGTGTCTAAGACAAAATCTGCATCTCTGATTTTCCATCTCCATCTGTTTTTGACAACTGACCAACACATAGAAAATTTGATAACACGAAAGACATCAACAGGAAATTCAATCTAGTTGTGTCTTTTGCAAAACACTGACGACATGGTTCATATCTTCCAGCTGGTGGAAAGCCTGTCACTTTGCTACCAGAAGGGATTTATTCATATTTGATGAATAATTAAATATAATTAGGAAGTGATCCTCCCCCTTCCCCCCACACACAGGCAGTTGTCAACAATTAGCCAGGCAGTTGTACTACATTCTGTAAAATTTTGTTCAAGCACAAAAGTTGCTATTACATCACATATTAAAAAGCATTACTCACATTACTGGAGACATTATATGTGCAATAGTATGCTACTACTGCTAATAGCCTACTACTATTAGGCAGTCATCATACAGACACTAATTGCACAACATAGGTAAATAATACCATTAAATACAGCTTTATAGTCCCTCAGAGGAGTGAGTGTTACTCAGTAATACTCACTTCATTTTGTTTTGCAAGTCTGTCCAGGAGTGAGTTGTAGGGTCCTCAGTCTGTCCCAGTTCAGAGTTGGTACTTTTAAATCTGCAAAGTCTGATGTTTGGCCAAATGGAGGCAGCCAACAGTGACATATCATCACCTAATAAATGATGAGGTGAAATCATGAGGCAGCAGTTGCTTTTTGTATTTACACATCTCGCAGTTACAGAACAACAGTATGCTTCATTTGGAGTCATGTTTGTGTCCACTATGAATGTAAGGACGCTCTGTTCTCTCTCTGTTAGCTCTGTTTGGTCTCCAACAACTCCTGAGGGAAACACCCAGCTCTTTAGTTGCTTAATGCTGCATTATGTTCACCAGCTAGTCTCTAACTGTGTCTATCTGTACCAGAGTAAGAATTCAATTTAATATTTTTTAATATTGCATATTGCAAAATATAGTATAGCTTCATTTTCCTGTGACAATGTGAGCTTAAATAAGTCTTGAGCATTTGGTGATTATGATTACTTAGAAGGTTGGGCAGAGGAGTGTAATTGTGATGCAGAGGTGTGCATAATTGTGAAATTGATTTGAACAGTCTAACAGTTAAATTAAGTCATATTTTTGCTGTTTACCTTGCAGTATATTGTGGATTCATTTTCTTTTTTCCTGACAGACAATATTTGGCAATCTTAAAAGTGAAAACATAATCACTTTAAAAATGGATTTTCTCATTTCTGAGTCCTGATTTTGTAAGCTTTTTGATACATTTTGCATTTAGTGACACTGATAATACAGGATGACAACTCTGATTTATCCTTTTAAAAAAGAACCATCAGCTGTCAGTGTAATTTTGCCAAACGCACCCTTCTTCCACACTGTATATGTGTATGTCACTGTGAAGGTGGGGGCCACTGATCGGACTGATCACATGTGTGCTAACAGTCTATAACACACTGACAACATATTGCAGGCAGTGGCCGAGGGCCATAACATGGCACAGTGTTTTCTGCCTGTGTGTCCTCAGGGCTGCGTGTCCCACATACTATCACCAGCACAGCTCTGCTCTGCTACAGGGGGGCGTTCACACACTCACTCACACACGCGCACACACAATCATGCGCGCTACCCGTGCGGAAAATAGGTTTTTAGCACATTTCTGACGTCACGCCCATCGATCGGTTTTGGTCTTCCTCCTAAGGTTGTATATTAGGAAGATGAATCACTCTGTAGATGAAATCCAGAGCACAAATGCTGAAGAGGTGTGAAGTGTTAAAGGAACAGTTCACCCAAATACAAGGGGGCGTGCTATAGATATGGAGGGCTTCTTTTTATAGAATAGAGGTGAAGGAAAATGTTGATTAGAAAAACTCAGAAACATTGTCCCGGTTAGGCCAGATAATCCACCGACCTTTCTGGAAATATTACTGGAAATACTACTGAAGAAATCGCCTCCTGATCATAGCAAGGTCCATAAACCAGTGCTTCTCAACCTGGGGACCAACAGCATGATGATTTTTCAAGCAATATATTCTATTAGCCCATTGCATATTATCAGAATTTTTTTGATAGTTGAGCCAATATAATGCCAACACCCTGATAGAAAAAACAGTACTTTTTATTATGATGATTTATATTTATTTTATTTTATTTTACAAATTTAACAAAGAGTCTCAAGTTCTGAAATGTTAAATGTTGTCTGAACACAGGCAGCCTCACAAGCCCTAGATAAACTTATAATATTGGCTAAATCAGAATATGACTCTGTAAATATCTCATTAAAGAATTAATGAATACGATAACAAATCAAAGGAAGTGTTACACACACATTTCAGTCAGTACCACAAAGATAGCCTCCTGAGGTTTAATACTCAGCCCAATCACATCCAATACAACGGATGTGAATAACATTTGATTCTTTTCGTGTTTCTGTCCAAATGCCCCAGTTCCTCTGGATAAACTACAGTGTATAATGGTGACTGTTTCCTTCCGCAAAAATAATCATTAAAAGCGGTTGACAGTGATAGTCAAAAGTCGCCATATGAACCGGAAATGGGTGCAGAGTGAGACGTTATTAAGTTTATCTCTTCTACATTTTCTTCCACTGCCCAGCACCTGCTGATATGCGCTAAGTTAGCATAAATTAGCCATGATAGACCGGATGTAACTATTATTATGCCGTATAAGTCACCACCAAAATAAAAGCAAGCCCTCTGGAAAGGAAACAATGGTGCTGCTACATAGGTCAGTGTGTTTATTTTGAAAACCGCGACAGGAAGTGTGATTGGTTGTTTGGGCTGACTTGGCGGCGGTCACCTGCCGCAGCGGAGCGGATCAGGAGGAGTGACTGGAGGAGTGGACCCTCTCCTCTGACCACAGTCAACACCTCCAGGATGAATCTGAGCTCCTAGTTTGATGCCAGGACGCAGGGACCGAGGACAGGTTTTGGAGGAGACACTGTCAGACCTGCGCTGGCACAGCATCACCAAAAACCGTGTTTGAGGGGCGACGACAGTTAAATCCCGTTCACAAGCTCTGACACTTGCAGCTCAGCTCAGGAGATGGAGGTCCGCCGCTGAGGGTTTGGTGTGAACCGGACTCGGTCAGAATTTCGCCAAAATTACGACGGGAATCAAGTACAGCTCGCTGTCTCCCGGCAACGGGAGAGACCACCGGCCGCTCGTGATGTCTCGTGCCAAGGAGCGGCTGAAAGGCGGGAACGAGACCAAGGACAGCGTCACTCTGCTGCCGTGCTTTTATTTTGTAGAGGTGAAACATCTATCTATCTATCTATCTATCTATCTATCTATCTATCTATCTATCTATCTATCTATCTATCTATCTATCTATCTATCTATCTATGTGCTACATGAAGTAGCAGTATATGTGCAGATGTATGTCATATATGTGTTTCCTTTGGCTGTCTGATTGACTGAATGGTCAGCTGTTATTAGTCCGTCACTGGCTGACTGGCTGGCTGACTGGTAGGCTGACTGACTGGTAGGCTGACTGACTGGTAGGCTGACTGACTGGCTGACTGGTAGGCTGACTGACTGTCTGAAATGACATGTCCTCATGTGTGGTGCATCCGTGCTCTCAGTCAGTCAGTGGGAGCGCCTGGTGCTGAAGTGGGGACAGCACAGAGGGGTGGATTGTGCTGACAGATGATGGTCACACATCAGGAGCATGTAGTTATGAACTCCTTGTGGCCTGCAGTCCAAACACTGACCAAAAAACCAAATACATCAGGACTAGTGATGCAAATGAAATATCAACTTCTCCGTCTACATGCTAGAACATATCTAAGATTCTGCATACTACTGAGATGCCACAGTACAATAAGGCAGCCAGGCTGTAATCCTGCTTGCACTTCGATAGTCATACTGAGAATCTGTATTCGCCTGGTCCCTGTTTACTCTGTTCTTTTTGCAGTGACACTGCAGTGTCCACAGGATGTTAGGATTCCTTGTGTATACAGCGTTATTCTGTTAAAAAGAGTGCAGAGAGCCACAGTGCTGAAAGATGGCCGTGAATGGCAACAGCCAAATATGAGCAGTTTCAAGCCACCATCACAATTTAGACACAATATCCATTTAATCATCAGTATTAATGGCCTCAGTTCAGTCCCTGTCAGATCACTGTGTTCCAGCGACTCTCTCACAGTAATTGTTCCTGGCCCCAGGAATAAAGCCTACAGTGATGCTGCATTTAGTTCATACGCCCCCAGACTGCAGAACAGCCTTCCTGTAGGCTGGAGGATGTGCACTTGTTTCAACATTTGAAAATATTCTCATCATTATTACCATTAGTAGTAGTAGTAGTGGCCCATGAGGATCACCTTTATTTTGAACATAACCTAAATGTCTTGTTCAATGATAGTTTTATATTGAAATATGAACACAGGAAGAGAAGATTCTGTGCTCTGGTGTGTGAGGGCCACAAGAGAACGTGATAAGAAATACTTATTGAGATCTTGGAGTATTTTCCAAGTTAAAGAAGTTCTGTTGTTATTGCAATTATTCTGTGTTATTTAAAGCACCAGTTCAACAAGTGTCAACCCAGTTCTTAAACTGAATGCTTACACAGTGTGCCACAGAACATAACTCAATGGCAGCCATGCTCTGTTCACCACTCTCCACCTGATGATGCAGCCAACCGTGAGCAGCATTAAGACATGTTTAAATAGTGTGAATGATCAAACGTCTTGGGACTGTATTGAGTCTTGCTTGCTACTGCTCAGCCCCTGCTTGCATCATGAGCTGTTCAATTTGAGGTTGGAGTGGGTTAATGCAGTCTTGCTGCAAGCAACAGAGAGTACTGAGAAATGTACTGGCAGGCCTTACTCATACTGTGACAAATACAGACAGACGCCTTACATGCTGAATTACCAGGCAAGCTAGATGAATTTAATGCATATAAATTAAGGCATTTATATGGTTCATAAAGTCCTTGCATATTTTTGACGTGACAACTGTCAAATGTGAATCAACAGAAGCTGAGATATCCTCACCTTAGTCTTTAATAAGCTCAAAGCTCAAGTCCAGCTCAAAAGCCACTGGATCCTTAACTTCCCATGATGCAACTCAATAGTGCATTTTATTAGACCCTACATGTGGGGATGGGACATATGTGATGATGTTATCAGGGATATTTTCTTTGACTTTCCAAACTCCTCTAAAGCCCCAGAAGACAGGCTGAGTAGTACCTACAGTACTAAATTGGCCATGATGTAAATTCGGTGATGTCCTTCGTGTCTGGGCAGATTTGCAGTTGTCTACCAGCTCATACACACCAGTAGTAAAATGGAGGGTCTTTGTAGATATTCACTGATTTTCATCTAGATGAAACTTTGAACAGCGAGTAGTTGCCACTGCTGCCCCCTTTGTGTCCAGTGTAAATCTGACAGAGGTACTGACAAGGATAGAGGCAGAGACAGAGACACCTTGATTTGAGTAGGTAGATAGCAGAGAAATGTAGAGTATGCTTCTTCTACCCTCACTACGCATGTCGGTGCTAAGGTTGTCAAAGTATTGATACTTCAACACTTTATTGATACCATGTGTTTAAAACAATACAATCTCTGTTAATTATACTTTCATAACACTGAATTTAATGAATGTACAGTTATTGTCATTATTAATAAACAAGGGGCTTATGATGCTGCAATAATCAGAAGGAGCATAATATTAGCAGCCATCAGTAAACAGCCACTAAGTGAGTGGCTAACCTTAGTTGGCTAGCTTGTGCATTGGTTAATTAAAGTTACCAACACCAGTAATCATGTTGTACGAAGTGACAGTTGTGCTTAAAGGGTACCTTCGGTACTTTTAAACCTGCACCCTAATTTCACAGGTTTTTGTGTCTAAGTGACCAATCGGGACAACAGTTTTTGAAATTGGTCCAGTATTGAGCAGGACCACTGCAGCTGGCAGCTGTGAAATGGGCTGCATTGTAATCCTTCCGGGCAATTGCACAGAATGTGCCATAATATCTGTGATCAATCTAAGTGCTTGTTTTTGCCACTGACAGGCTCAGATTGTTATTGTAAGTGTCAGACACCATCATGGAAAGGATCTCTTTTTGTTAAAGAATAAGATAATTTTTGTTTAAGCAGAAACAGTGGTTACGTTGCTCTCGTCAAGGCCACTACACTCCATAGATTATATATGTGTATAAAGATTTTAAATGATCAGGAGAGGAGTCAGAATCAGACAGGAGAGAAGCAGCAGGGGAAAATAGCGTGAGGAGCCAGAATATTTTCACATCTATCATCTCCACTGTATGCAGGTTAATATAAAAGACAAATTATATCCTTTTTTGCAGTGTTATCTAAAGTGGTAATGAATATCATTTTTTGTACTAGTATTGTACTGAAGTTTAAAATTCTGGTATTGTGACACTCTTGAGCACTTGAGCTAAATGAGCACATTGACTTCGAAGTGTATACTGGTAGTATTTGTGTAATAAATTACAAAATTGTGAAAAGTTGAAAACAGTCTTGGACAACAAATGTAATGACAGTGATTACAAATCAAAACCAAAGGTGCTGTAGTAATGAGTTGGTACAGTAATAAGGAAACTGGATTCAATAAACTATAGAAAAGCTCTTGGTTAGATGTTGCTTCTTGTCAGGAAGAAACAACTCCCACTGGTGAAGGAGCAACATCAGTCTCTATAGGACGTACAGCTCAGTAATGATTGTTATTGTTATTTGATGTAATAGCCAGTATCTGCAGTATCAGTCAGGAACTCGTCCATTTGTGGCCATAAGACAGACTGACAAGCAGTGGTCAAAGTGAGCTACATCTGAATGCAGCGAGTGCAGTGGTGCTGTTGCTCAACACCCCTCCTGCACCCAGTGTGCTAGTCAGGTGATATTTCTAAGCTGCATGATACATATTGACGTGTTTTTGTTCTCACAAAATAGTGTGCCACAAAATGTCCTTATGGTGTTTGTTGAAGACATTTTTGATGAATATTGTGAGTTGCATATTATCTAAAAAATTACAGACTCATTGTAATGAATCAAAACTCTTTGCTTCATGGAGACAAGACACAAACATAGTTGTTCTCTGAAAGGACTTTCTTGCCTTATATACCATGAGGTAAACAACAGAGCAGTAGTTGGTAACCTCATGACAAGGTTGACTGTGACATACATTCAGGTGTTCACTTCCTCAATCGCCTTGTAATGTTTACCCTCAGCTGACTACTTCACAACTTAACCAGAGATCATCAAACCACTACATAGATGAATAAATGTAACATGTTCTTTCCCCACATGTTAGTCTAATGTTGATGGAGTGTCTCCCTGCCTTCTGCCAAGTGCGTGCAAGTTTCCAAACCCATCTTAAAATGGAGTGATGATATAAACCAGCCATGATCCCACCAAGCTATAAGCAGTGCTGTATATAATGTGTTTGGCACACTGAATTATGGATGAATGACTAATGAGGAAAAAGCCCGTTGGCATATAGTTTTTGCTGATTTTACGCTTTTCTTGAGATTTTGCCATGCTAACTGTAAACATAGCGCAGCATTAAGGATACTTTCAGCTTGGCCTCTTTTTCCAGAATCAACTATGTAGAGCACAAACTTGCACATCAGTGTGTATTAGTGTTGGGTGATAGGGCTGAATTTCTCTCGCTTTGAGTCAAAAAACCTTCTGAATCTATCATAATTATTACTCGTCTCTTCTTTCTCTTCCTGACAGAGCTGCTCTGTGGCTCCTACATTTTCTATCTCACACACTGTCACACCATCCTACCCACAAACTGGCTGCTAGGCAACATGGCCCTCTGAATGGGGTGTATTTTTATATCTGTGTGTTCAGGGCTAGAGACGTTAAGAGGAGAAAAACATCCCTCTGCAGCCGAGTTTCCTGTGTGTGCACAGTGGCCACTGAGGCTTTGGTTGATGTGTCTTTCAAATTATCATCATAGTGTGATCACTTCATGAGATATGCACGATACAGTGCACCCCGGAGGATTTACACCCCTTAACTTGATGAATACAGTTGTTTCTTTGTCTTTCTGAAGCAAAGCATTTGCAACCATTCGGACATAACATCAGAAAGCACGTCAGCAGCTGCATCACTGTTCTTAACGCTGGGATAGTGTTGCCTTGTTCCTGGTGGTCTTCAGTTTAGTCTTGGATCCTAACACAACTATTGATCATCATTATTTGAGATTGTTAAGTAAAAAGCTAAGTTCTGCACCATTCATGGATTAGCTTCTCACTAGCTCACTAGCTGACACTGATGACAGTATTCTTGTTTCAGCTTCAGGACTCAGTGTTAAAGATTCAGTGGATGTATTGAACATGTCTACAGCTTTTTTAAAAAGGGCTTGAAAATGTTCTATCTCACAGTATCTACTATTTAAATACATCTTTTTAGGATGTGTTCAGTGCTCACAAGCTGGTGCTTAATGGCTTATTTTGTTTGGATGCAATACTATTACCTTCCTATTCATTTGATATTACAAGCAAAGATGCTGTAATAATTAATGCTCTTCTGCTGGCTTGTTGGTGCCCACATCTGTTTGGCATGAAATGAACTGAAGCTATGAAGTGCAGAGCCAAAGTACTGCCCCACTTCCTGGTATCTTCCCACTAGCTTTCAATGTTTTTTTGTTTTTTTTCAGAAAGGATGTCTTATCTTTCTTTGCTCTTTCTAAAAAGCTGAAATGTGGTGGTGATGTTTTCTGTTCATATTTTACACTAAATGGGAATCTTCTTAGCATAACCAAGATATAGAGCAAAGATGTTGTTGGCATGCAACTACTACAGCTCCCTTGACTTTCAGTCATATGCATTTTAACAAAAACTCATTGGTTTTGATTTAACTTGAAAATGAGTTTGATTTTTCAGAAAGACAAATGAAAGTCTCGTTCTCTGACCAGGGCCAGTGGAACAGAGCCTAGGCTTACATGGACTGGATGAGAATGGTATTGCCCCCTGTGTTAAAGAAACTCTCTACAGAGGTCTTCCTCCCCAACTGTTCTTCATGTTAGGACCTGTCTGAAGGGCTAAGGACAATTTTCAAGAACCTAAACCCACCATGGAGTTCAGCAGATAGTATGTTCTTATAGCTGTTAATGTATGACCTAAAGCTGCACCTGACTGCAGTTCCCCTCAGTTTGTTTAGCCTGTTAGTTCATTGGTTTGGTTTAATGGTCTGCAGACTATGTTGGAGCTTGTCTCCAGCAGCAGCTGTTTTCATTAAGAGGTCTTATAAACCCTCTATATCAACTTCATGAGGTGATAATAAATAAATAATGCAGCTTTGGTAGTGACCATAACATACCTTGAGGTTTTATTTCATTTAACATGTGAATATAATCTTTAGATGCATTAATAATATTTACCATGTGAAATGTACTTAGATGTGTCTGGAGGCTGCTGGATGAAATAATATTCAGCTGTGATGAAGATTCATCCAGTATATATAGAATGTAGCCGATACATGAACCACCCTCCACAGTGAATTACCTTTAAATAGAGATTCCTTTTGTGTCCATAGGCACACATTCTGGCAGTTCATTTCAAACCTGAACAAAACATTATCTTACACTGATGTTTTCCCCACATGCTAGACATTGTAGTACCATTAGCATCTTTGTTTCCCTGCAAACAGTGTGATATGCAATGAAGATACAGATTTTTAAA
Organism: Centropyge bicolor; assembly: GCA_037975185.1. Classification (NCBI taxonomy): domain Eukaryota; kingdom Metazoa; phylum Chordata; class Actinopteri; family Pomacanthidae; genus Centropyge; species Centropyge bicolor. Next base: position 146,477 of record JBBMOC010000158.1, on the reverse strand, counting down.
CTTGCCTTCCATGAATAAATTGTAAGTGTGAAGTCTTCCCCCAGACTCTTCAAAGACAGAGTATTGAAATGTGGTAGGTGGGTGAGCAGCTCCTCAGGGCCGGAAGCAGGCTTTACTGCAGGTACTATTGACTGACACCCATGAAACAGTTTTGTAAACCCTCCTACACTTGAATGATTTGTTTTATTTCTCACTGGGAATAAATGCAGAAATGTCATGATGTCTTACATGTGGTGGGTTAAAGATGGTGGCAGACATGCAACAGAATGTGTGCCTCTTTGTTATTTCGATGTATAGTGCTTTAAATGTAATGTTGTAGCTGAAACAGTGGAAACATTTTTGAATCCTGTCCAAGCCATGTTTTAGTCATGCACATGGCTCTATGGATGGTAGTATCTCTGGATCCACCACTTTGGTCCAGGCTGATATAGCTCAACTACTATTGAATTCATTAACATGAAGTTTTGTCCAGACATTTATGGTCCCCAAAAGATGAATATTTAAATCCTAAAGACTTTGGTGATCTCCTGACTTTTCCTCTAGCACCACCATGAGGTTGATATTTGTGGTTTTAAGTGAAATGTCCAGCAACTACTGGATGGCCATGACACTTAGTACAGAGATTCATGTCCCCTTCAGGATCATTTATATTAACTCTGGTGACGCCTTAATGTTTCATCTATTGCCACAATAAAGCCACATTTTCATCAGTCCATTACTTTTGTTTATGATCAAATGACGACCAGCTGCAACTAAGATGCTAAACATGGTAAACAATGTTGTTAGACATCACAATGGCAGCGTTGTCATTGTGAGTATTTTGTCTTGCTGTTGTCCACAGTGTACAGCCTCACAAGTCGAGCATGACTATCGACTTAGCCTTGTTTTGACATTGCCAAAGCAAATTTACATCTTTACTTTGTGACTTTGTTCGACTCTCAGGCGTACCGACTGTTAAATATTTGGTGTTGTCATGCTGTCAAAAGGTGAGAATTGGTCAATGTGTAATTGTAGGGATGAGAGAAACTCAGCCCTGGTGGGTAATCATGGCTTGCAGGCTGTGGAAACAGAGAGCATTTCACAGTCAATGACAGGCCTTTACGTAACTCTTGCGAGCAGAAATGTGGGCGCCTCAGGCGAAAAGGCAGATCATGTAGTTGATAATTTGAACAGCAGGGAAGGAAGGCATGATGCAGCCTCTAACTCCCCAAACAACCACGTTCAGGCAATATTTAGCATTTTGCAATTTGTAATCTTGCTAGTACAGACCAATGAAGAGAACATGACATACTATTCAGGATTATCGTGATGCATCTGTACAGGGGTCTATGAAAGAGTTTGGTAATAATCAAGCAACCATTCTGCTTTCAATTATTGTCTTTAATTGAGCTATTTATATAGTTAATGATAGATATTTATTAATTTAATTGTTTAGTCTATGAAATGTCAGAAAAAAATACATAAATAAAAAAAATTAAGGAGTAACATCCTCTAATTGCTTGTTGTGTCCAAAACCCAAATACATTCAATTTACAATGACGCATGGCAGAGACGCAGCAATTTTTTAAGGTGCTCATTAAGGTTGTAGTACCATAAAATGTTTGGCATTTTTGCTTCATAATTGACGTAAAAATGTTATCCAGATTATTGCTGATTAATCTTCTGGTGACTAATTTATTAATCTTTTCATTTTAGCTCTACTTCAAATTATATCAAAGTTCAGATAGAATACTTTTCAAGGGTAGACGTGACATTATTTTGCTGCATTTAAAGCAGTAAATTAACAACTATGCCCTATTGCCTAAAGGTTGTCACACAAGGTAGTTGAGATGATATAGTAATTAACTTGTGTAAGGTCAAACTACTAAATGATAATGGTACAACACTGTGACATTGTAACAGTGTGGGGAAACATGCAAAATGCAAACCAGAGAAAAAGAGCTGAACAGACCTGATATCATGCTGTGCAACACAACACTATGTTACAGTAAAAGCTGTTCATTTCTGTTACATGTCAATCACGTCTTGTATTGTATTCATATTCCCAACCTTGGTGACAAATAGTTTGCGTTTCCAGTGGCTGCTTGAAAATAAAAGCCAGGACGTTGATCACCACTAGGATTGTTTCATTAAAGATTCCTTCCAGACATATTTTATGATATAGAAAATGATCTCCTGAACATAATTTTTTTCTGATATGTTTTCACAGAAAAGAAAAGATTACCTAAATTACTTGGTTAAAAAAAATCTTCTGTGCATTCTCCCTCACTGAAAATTACAACCTATGAATATGTAAATATTTTCATTTCAAAAGTCAAACTGCTGGACACCAAACATTCCCTGCCTCACTGCTGTCCTCAGTGTATTTGTTTCAAGTCTCCACATCACACTTGAGTAAGCTGCGCACTGGACCAAGATTGGCTCAACACTAGCTGTGATATCCTTAAAATCCTGCTGGTGCGTCCAAGTATTCAACTGAGATTGAATGCAAACATTGAGAAACTTTCCCCCTTCAGCAAATGAATGTTGCTCCGCCCTCTGGATAAACAATATTCTGCACAGTGAAGGACAGACAGCAATGCAAATGATTGACTGGAGAGGGACTTAAAAACAGCTCTGACATGGCTGGATGAAAGCAATCAGCTAATAGAGGGACTTTTATCAGATTGTTAAAATTACTGTTGCCCATCAGTAGTACCAAATAGACTTAAATATGATCCAATCTTATCTATTATATTTTTAAACTATTTGAAATTGTTGACTGTTGTACCTCCAGTAGTAGAACAAAAAGAGACAATCCACTCCGTAGAGCTGACTGAGATGAATAGGCTGAAAGCAACACATAAACCAAACAGCAACAGAAACGTATGCCAGGATTACACACAGTCTCTAGGCAGCTTTGTTATAGTATAACTACAGTAAAAGATTGACATCTCTGAGTGTGTAAACGTTTTTTTGCCTGCAATAATATTGTAAAGAGCTCTGGTTGCTGTTGGCTTTGAGCCACAAACATTTTATTGTGCACTCACAGTAGACTGTGTATCCTTTTGATTGTGTGAGTTGGTAGAAGAGCTAAATTCCTGTCTGCCAGTACTACTGATTATGAAACACCTTTTCTTCTCCAGGAGCCTGGTTTTCGAGCATACTCTATCTTTTAAACTCACATCCTGAGCAATTCATGTCTCTTGATTTAGCAAGTTTCCTTTTGCCAACATTTCCCCATATTTGTTTGTTGTTGATGCTTAACAGCACTGCTTGGCATCGCCTTGAATCTGTACTGTAACACAGATTCAAGTGCAGTAAGTACAATTCTTTCCACTCATGCTGGTTTGCAGTATGAATATTTGGATGTGGAGTGCTCTGACTTTCAACCTTTTTTTTTCACTTTCAATTTGTTTTTTCTGATCTACCTGCACTGCAGCCGTATGCCCTTGTGTGTGTGTGTGTGTGTGTGTGTGTGTGTGTGTGTGTGTGTGTGTGTGTGTGTGTGTGTGTGTGTGTGTGTACATGCTGCTTACCTGTATAAGCTTTTCGAGGCAGAGAGAGGTGTGCCAGTCCGACTCCAGTCTGCAGCCTTTGCCTTTTACAAAGAGGCTGATAAAGTCTTACATGATTGCTTCTAGACAACTGACTGTCAGATCTTTGTGTCAATAAATACACAGACTTTGTGATAAAGTAGAAAGTATGTGCATCAGTGATGTTGCTCCAAAAGCCTAACACAAAGAAAACCTGGGTCAGCTGGGAGACTTGTGCTACACTCAAACTTGCCATGAGTCCACATGTGGGCAGGGAGGCTGCTAGAAACTAGAGACAGTTATCGTGAGACTGCCCCTCAAAAGGATCACCCAACAGGACAGGAAATAGACATGTGACAATGCTCTTCATTGAGCACAACTTGGCATTCAGCATCATCATTCTCTCAAAACCTGTTTCAGAGATTAAAACTGTTAAGGTCCACACCTGGCATTGAATGTTAACACAGATTTGTTCTTGTTTTACTTGTTCTTTGACTGGACACTTTGTGAATCAAATAAGAATGTTTAAATTTAAATTGGAATTTTGGACTATTTTTTTAGGTTCTTATTCAGCTCATTTTTTTAGATAACATCTTTAATAAAATGTGTTTGTGGAAATATTTCTTTTGTAGTCGCAAGGTAACAAAAGTTTTATCAAAACTTAGGTGTCACATGGGCATAACTATCAACAAATTTTGAATTTCCTTTTGATGAGCATTCAATTGTTTGAACTGGTTTCTTAAATTCTTTTAAATTAAATTGTTTGTAAATTGTTTCTTTGCTGCAGCTCCCTATCCTGGCCTCTTCTGTCGTCAGTCTTTATTTCCTGGAGCTGACTGACATTTTCCAGCCGGTGCATTCTGGGTACAGTTGTAATGACCGCAGTCTGTCTCTACCCTACATCCTTCCCAGACAGGAAGTCTGCCCCCTGCCCCTGCTCTTCAGCTTGGCTTTCGCTGCTCCCACTGCCACTGTAAGTATAGCTCCACCTCTTTGCTCTCCACACTAGACCTCACAGTAATATCTACATGTAGCTGACACTTTGGGATTATGATAATGACAATGACAATGTTGTACAGGAGTGACCCAACACTAGCATTTGATGGGAATAAACTAGCCAATTTAACATTTTAATGTTGACCAGAATTCTTTTAAATTAACTTCCATTTGTTAAGTGAAAATTGTTAGTGCAACTCTCTGTTATAACTTTGGTTCAATTCACTTTAAAGTGGCTTCTGTGGGTGGTAACAGAAAAACACAGCCATGTTTCAGATTCTTAGTTATTATTTCTTGGAATTTCCACGACTTCATGTCGTTAAAATCTGCTTTTCATCTATTCATTTTGTAAACTTTTCCTCCAAGGCTTCTTAGAAAATGTGTTAATTAGTTGCCAACAGCTAGTACAGCTCAACTGATACTGGTACAGAATTTTTCTTAGATTTAGTATCTATTGCAGCGTTACCTTACAGTATATCCTCATTACATTAATTTGTCAACACACTGCAGTATTGTGAAGACATGACAATTTCCCCGTTGTGGGACTAATAAAGGAATATCCTATCTTATCTTAATGAAGTCCTACACTGATCCATTCATTAGTGGTACGATATGGAACAGTCCTACACTCTATGGAAACAATTGTTACATTTACTTAATTTAGTAAAAAAAAAAACTGGGTTGAATAAGTGGGAAAAATAATAGAAAATGGATAATTACTGCATACTGTTAAGCAAATCTCACAAAACTGTCTTAATAAAACTGTTCAGCTCACAGTTGTGTTGAATTTACTGACTGTATGTTGGAGGGATTTGTTGATTGTACTGAACATGACAGAGTCCTTATTGCTCTATCAATGTAAATGAAATAAATACAGTTTAAAATCATTAAAACTGAAGTCATTGAACTTCACCTAACCTTTCTAAAAAATTTAAAACATCCAATGAAAGGTCACAGTGAGAAATGTGCCATCAAACAAGCATGAGATCAAGTAATAATTTTGCTCAAACGTTCACAACTGAGGACCTGGAAACAGCATATATTTGCCATTTTTGACTTAGAGTCAATTTGCAGTGATATATTTTGGTTGAGAGTTAACTGACAATTATCCTAAACGGTTGAAATGGCTGGCTTTGTCTGACGTAGTATCGAAGCCCACATATAACCCAACCCTAGGTCTTTTGCAGGCGGGATTATGTCATCTGTTTTTCAAGGACATGCAACTTTGTTGAAGTCATGTCCAAGATCAGCAACGCTTTCTGAAGGAATTCAAAAGTACATCTAAGGCAAGTTTATCCTGCAAATCAGACCAAGTAGTATTACATTAATGGGAATTGGGCCTGCCACATGGTAATCTGATCGTTTTCTAAAGTTATTGCCTATAAATTGTCAAATAATAGTGCAAAATGCCCCTAACAATTTCCCAAAGCTAAAGGGGTCATCTACATGTCTTGTCTTGTCTGACCAACAGTCCACAACCCGAAGATGTTCAATTTACAATGATATAAACCAGAACAGTAGCTGGAATAAAGCAATCATCTTCATTTTTGTTCAAAAGGACTTGAATGTCAAATTAATTCAGCACAACATTCAAATACACTTGACTTAAGCAAAAACAATTAATAATTGACAATCACCAAAAAAGTGTGTGTGGAAAAATGTTTGGAAAAACACACCCCTCTCACCTTCTCTTAGTTTACTTGCTTGATTGTCACCATAAAATCTGCCATAATGGATTTTTAAAAAAGTTAAAAAACACATTTTTGTCGTCTCCTCCTAAACCATTGACCTGATTGCCATCAAATGATCGTTTTTATGGAAAAATGAAGCAGGACTAAGCTTATTATAGATTATTTATTTCATTGAGTGATTACTGGGCAATTTCAGGTCCACACAGCAGGTTCAGACCCAGAACCTTCTTCCCGTGCGGTGCTGCCCTCAGATGTATTCATTTCCTTCAGACTTTATCTCGTAGCCATCTGATTCATCCAGTGGTTCACAGTGCTGAATCCTCTCATCCAGGGCTGCAGAAACTTTGAAGTCAGATTGAGTAGATTTTTTTGAAGCCCTTACGTAAAGAATAACTCAGGCCCCAATGAGTAAGCTCCCGACCCAGCCCTAGCTCTCTAAGACAAAGACAGAATGATATCGCCCAGGACTGATGTGTGCATGGCTGGCTAGGTCTCTTGACCAGACAGCTCAACAGACTAGTCTATTATATGTGTGTGTTTATGACTTCTCGAAGGAAAGACCGTCACTCACAAGACAACTGCCATGGATAATCTCATTGCTGTTCCTGAAGGGGAGATATCCATGAAGTATTCCATACAGCACTACACTGAGCTGCCATACCATAGACAGTCTGGCCCTGTACCACCCATCCAGAAACCACGCAGATGTGGTGTGTACAGCACCTACTGTGTTTGTTATTATTTATTATTATTAGTACTTCAGTACTTTGCATGCCTTTTCAATTAAATTTATTTTTTCACTCTTCAGAAAATGCTGGAAGATGTGAATTTCCCCAAGGGGATGAAAAAAGTACCTACCTACCCACCACACAGACTGTGTTTAATGGAGGGACAGAGACAAAAATGCCAGGTTGGCTCAGAAACAGGAATATAAGACTTCCTCTTACTGCTGGTTTCTATCTTTCCCGTACCCATCACAGATGAGTTCAGCGAGGCTCTGGGTATCTCCTGAGCCAAGCCGGGAAAAATTAGCATGTGTGCTTTACTGGATTCAAAGCTGAGACAGTTATGAGAGCGTGAGGAGTTAATACCAAACTAATAGTAAACTGTGCACATTGTGGACCACTCAAAGCTGTAAAACATTGGGGTGATTATAATCATCTCGATATTTCTTCTGTGCCTGCAGCCCTAGGAGGAACTTTGACTTGTCCTCATTCTTTTGCTGACTCTTTCAGGTCTCTCCACATTGTTGATGTGTTGAATCGCAATTTCTGCCAGATACAATTTTAGATGTCACTCAAAGTGCCTGTAGAAAGGAAATGCTGGATATTTGAAAGAAGTCAAAGAATATTGAAAAAAGGTATTACACTTGACTGAGATCTGTGCTGACCTGGGACAAAAAGTCAGCCCTTGCATTTGACCCAAATCAGACCACTGCAAAGAGCTCAACACTACCCATCCTTGCACAGATCTTCATTGCATGTGGTGTTAAGTGATATGTCTTACGTTGTCAAAAAGGACTTCCTGTTACAAGAGATATGGTGATGAGGCACACTGGAACAAATCAGAGGGAGAACAACCTCAAATAAGCAAAGGCTACCTGTAATAGAGAGTGAGGGAGATTGATAAATGATCTTAAATCTGAGACAAAACAGACAAAGTTGCATAGATTGTATCCTCACAAAGTCATAAAAAGCTTCTCGACCTGAGAGTTATGGTGGATAAGGCACAGTGTAATAAATTAGATGGAGAACAACTCTTCAAACAAGTAGGGACAGCCCATAATAAAGAGGACAAGGGTGGGAAAGGGAGAGAGATAAATGAGTCTCACATAATCACATCCTAAATCTTTTTTGTGTCAGTATGGCCTCCATTGCCTCACAATGGATTTTTTTCTCTCAACCATTCTATGTCCAGACAAGATGTCCATCTCTCCTGTCTGTATTTGGACAATAGAGAAGTATGGTCAAATAACCAGAGGAAGTTTTGAGCTGTCAGGATTGTCATAGGTGACCAAGGCCTCCACTGGCTTTGACACGCACACTTGGTTTCACTGTCGCCTGTTCTTGGAGAGCTGACAGATTGAATAGTCCATCCAGGTACAGAGCATCTTCAGAGCCAAACACTCTTCAGGGCTTTGTGCTTGGACCACAAGTGACTCACCAGTTGGAGCAAGACGTATCTCTTGTCAGAGCCTGACTTCTCCCACACATTCATTCATTCATTGGTATGACTCCTTGATGAACACTGCAGAGTCACTGAAGAGACCAAACAGTGGCCAACTTTCAATGATGATCTGGGGCCTCATTTATAAAACAATGCGTAGGATTCACACTAAAAGTTTGCGTACGCCCAAAAGCTAAAAATGGCGTGCGCCAAAGAAATATCCTGATTTATAAAACCGTGCGTCCGCACACTTGCACGCAATGTTCCCTTTATAAATCACAATCTGTCTGGAAGATTGCGCAGCTGGATCCACCTCACATCCCGCCCTCGACACGCCCACATTTTACCATGAATGGTCAATGCAAAGCACCTCCTGAATGTTTTTGCATGTAAATACACCTGCTGATCCATGGCATTTTACGCTACATCATGGCAGAGAAAACAAGAAAAAGAAGTTTTACTGAGACCGAGATGCTTGTGGGTGAGGTAGAGGACAGAAAAGGTGTTTTGATGGTGGTCACAGTGACGTCACTAATAAAAAGAAAGAAACTGAGTGGCAGCACGTCGTCACCGCAGTTCATAGTGTGAGTGACACAGAGCGATCTGAGGCAGAAGTTTAAAAAAAAAAAGTGGTCCCATCCATAGACTGTATAAAATATCCCATCTAAAGGTGGAGGCCAGGAGGAGAGTGGCACGGCACCGTCTCAGCGTGTCTGCTGCCGGTGGGGGTGAGGACGCACCCGAGCCCACACCACCGGACAGTAAAATCAACTCCATACTTGGGACGGCCAGCGTGTGTGGCACAGTGTCTACCGGCAGCTCCGTGTGCTACACTAAGCTAATAGCCTAGCTTATGATCGCTAACAGTATGTAACGAGTATGTAGAATAGCGGCAGTGACAGAAAAAGCAAATTTTCATCCATGTCCCCCCCGGAATTTATTTTT
>JBBMOC010000158.1:109200-137119 GCA_037975185.1 Centropyge bicolor | reverse complement strand
GTATGTAGAATAGCGGCAGTGACAGAAAATGCAAATTTTCATCCATGTCCTCCCCGGAATTTATTTTTTAATTTTACTGTTTATTGCCCCCCCCAAAAAAAAAGAAAAAGAAAAAAATGTCATGTCAAAAATGACATTAAACGTATGAGATGAATCCGGCTTCAGTTCACCACCTCACCATCTGCACCGTCAGTTTCCCGTCTCCAACATGTGCTTACGGCAGCATCAGAGTTGGCGTACCGGTGCGCACATTCTCACGCCAAGTTTATTTTTATAAATCACAACCTTTGCGTAGGAAGAGGCGTGCGCAAATTTCAAGCCCCGTTTTGTGCGCACGCAAGCTTTATAAATGAGGCCCCAGGGCTGTGTCTGCTAGCACAAGGTTGAGTATGTGTGCTTAGATATCAGTGTAGAGAAGCATTTGTATTAACCCTATATTTTAGATGTCTCTTGCATTTCCATTGCACATTGTCTTGTTAAGTTTCGTCTGACAGCAAATTCAAAAAGGACTATCTAGTGAATTCATAACACTTGATCACTGTGATAAGCCTCTCATGATTAACATCAGTGACATACAGTAACTGATGGGAGACAAAGGAAGCTCTACCTCTTTTCCCACCAGATTGATGCAATTATCCGCTCATCTTAATGCAACTAGATGCTCTTGCAAGCAGACATCATACTTTCCTACTAAAACTATGAGCTCTAAAACATGGTTGATGCCATGGTCGATGTTATTGTCTTTGAGGATATGCTGTATTCTCTCCTGTAGCTAAGCCATGCAGCTAACTGTTTATATCAGCTCAGTTACATTAATAGGTCAAGGAACATCTCAATGACTTAGTACCATACCCATCCCCCACTCAGTCATAGCCATGTATTTGTAGAATTCTATTAATGTGTTTGCTGAACTTGGTAAATACAAATAACATAAGTAATAATAACAAGAGTCCAGAGTCACTGTTGATCACATCTTGAACCAGTTGAGATAAAAGAACATTAACCATCATAGATCGCTGTAAACATGTAATGTATCAGAACATTGGTATGTCTTTGGTTAGTCTTTTTTCCCTTCATTCAGCTTCTAGGTTAAATATTTCAGCTGTATGGAATGTACTGCTTGGTCTTCATAATGTCAACAATTGGTTTTTCACTGTTTGAGGTTTCACAGGCCCTCTTTAATCTAGTAATCTAGTTGGATGGACTCATACTGCACATTATGTCACATTTTTACTGTATAAATAAACTAACAGAAACATAAATGATCTTATCCGTCATGAGAGTGGGATACTAGCAACAGTTAATGGTCCAGTAATATTTCATGAATTTAGCTGATCAGTCACACAGGTCTATCTGATCTGCATTGCCAACAGTCTTTTCTTTGTCTGTGTGTAGATTCTAATAGGAGAGGCCATTCTGTACTGCTATCTATCCAGGAGGTCATCAGCCACACAGACCGAGGCCAACATCAACGCTGCAGGCTGTAATTTCAACTCCTACATTCGCAGGGCCGTACGCTTCATAGGTGGGAGGACACATGATTTATACCCACGAGTGATTATATGCATGTTTACCACCACAGAAACAGAACAGAAAACAATGACAACAGCCAGCGGCTGTTACAGTAACATAGCTGTTAAGGTGCTGTCAGAATCGTGGTGGATACATTTTCCATTGCATAGTTGCACAAGGTCACATGTTCTACTAATGCAGTGACTGCTGTTGTAAAATATTGTTGTTAAATATTGTTTTCACAGGTGTCCATATCTTTGGGCTGTGTGTGACAGCACTGATAACTGATATTCTCCAGCTGTCTACTGGTCAACACACCCCCTACTGGTTGGATGTGTGCAAACCCAACCTGACCCACATTAACATGTCCACTTGCGATGAAGCTTTTATTCTGGAGGATATCTGCTCTGGGCAAGACACTGGGCTCATCAATGCTGGGAGGTAAGGCTTTGTCAGTGTGGGAGCGTGTGGGAGTGAACTAGTGAGTATGTCAGAGGATGTGTGTGGGTGTTTGTGAGAGTGTGTTTAGTCATTTTTAATGTTTTGTTTTAGCACACTTCTACACACATGCACAGGCTATAATCTTCTTGTGGCTCGCAGTCCTAGACTAGCTCTCTGCTGTTGTTATGGTTACAAATCTGCTCTCGGGACAAGTGCTGAAACATAGAAAATATGAGCTAAATAGTAGCACCCTGTGTATCATGCACTGCCAAGGTCATGTGTTACAACATTCACTGGTGACAACATGACTGTTCTACCATGATGAGATTACAAACACAATATATTAGGGTCACATTTAGGGCATGCATTCCAGCTTACCTAAAGCACCTGCACACCCATGGTACACCGTCACTTATTTTGACTGTATTCACAAAATGATCCAATGCAAAAAGGAGCTCCTCCCTGGCTGCGTTAGGAGAAAGCTCCTAATTTTGCACTGAAAGTAGGAAGTATGTAAGATATTAGAGATAGTCCTGGCAGACTCCTAAGTCATTAAGACCTGCTTGCAGTTGAATGCTGAATGCAATGAGTCTTCTCTTGTCAGTGCTTTGAGAAAAAAAACAAAGCTCAATGATAATGACTTTCTGCAAACGTGTTTTAAAGGTGGATGATTAATGTGGATCCAGTCAGTTCAGTAACAATTATTTTTATTCTTATGGTCACACAGTCACACAACTTCCACTATAAACCATGGCCACTTCTGTGACATGCATGGATACAGGTTCAGATCGTAGCTCTGCTTTGTACCTGTGCCATTGTTGGAGTTATGTAGGGACGGGTGACAATATTTGTTGTACCAGCTTCGTAGCTTTGTCCAGTATTACTACAGATGGTACTGCAGGTGCATACTGTGGTTGGCAGCTGCATGTAGTTCAGGGAACTTTGGACAAAAGCGTCTGCCAAATGAATGCAATGTGATGTACGTTGCTGTCGTCAACATTGAGCAATATTTTGCCCTGAATCTTTCTGACTGATCTTTCTGATTTGTAATCATTACAAAATATAAATAATTTAATCTGGACCACCCCCAGCCCTTGCTACTGCCTGTGTGTAGATGTAGGGAGAGTGAGGGAGTGGGTGGGGCAGGGTAACATCCTCTCGTATACAAGCTCAGACCATCTGCAGCTCTCTTTTGGCCTGGACGCACAGCCTTCATCGCAGCAGTAACAACACTTTATCAAAAAGGGAAGGTATAAACAAAAGTCCCACTAGCAACCATACTGCTTCGAGATTTGATAACCACTGGCTTATTGTAACTAAGCAACCCCTAACCACATATCTGTGATATCTGCTGCTGGTGCATTCTGAAATTATTGTTGGAGAATGTGCCAAAGCAGTGTTTATACATGATCTTATCATGTAGACATAGATGAAATAAGCCAAAGGATACAGGATACTTGGGGAGTTGGTATCTGTAACAGGTGTGGAAAGGACCCAATTGCAGCACAATGAAAATGGGAACAGTCTTTATTTAAGAAGAGACCATGAACCACTTCAAACAGCTTAAGAGGTTAATCTGATCTGGCTGGATTCGAACCCCGCTCTCCCGCGTTGCAGGCGAACACGTTGCCACTCGGCTAACAGGGCAGGCGTGGATTGAGCAAGACTCGTGAGCTTATAAATGTCCAACAGTTCAAACAGCTCAACGAGTGAGGTGAGGTAGAAGGTCTCTGACTCACTGGTGGTTCTGAAGAGAGCTGTGAGTGGAGCTGGACCTGGAGCGGGAGCGACGAGGCAGATGACACCAGAGGAAAGGAGCTGACGGGGTGAAGCTGGAGCAGTGGGTCTCGGCTGAGCAGGAGCGGGTTGAGTGCCGACCAGTCGCAGGCAGACGAGGTAGGCAGAAGACAGAAGGCTGGTGGATTTACCGGGGCTGACACGTGGAGTAGGATCCTGAGCAGGAGTCAGTGTGGCGGACAACACCGGAGGAGAACCAGCGAGGTGAAGCTGAAGCAGATGATCTTCAGGCTGAGCAGGAGCGGACTGAGTGTCGACCAGCCACAGGCAGACGCGGAACAGGCAGGAGGCAGGCAATACTCGTAGTCGGGGACAGAAGGCTGGTGGATTTACCGGGGCTGAGACGTGGAGCAAGGTCGGAGGCAAATCGGGTCGGCAACAGGTAAGCAGTCCGGGAATCAGTGCTGGAGAGTCAGGCATGAGAGCTAGGACAATCTGGCAAAGAGTGAGTGGAGTGAGGCTGCTTAAATACACACTGGCTTGATTGGAGATGGTGAGCAGGTGAGCAGGTGACCGCAGCAGGTGGAAGCAGTTAGCTGATTAGATGACTGAGCAGCAGAGGGGGAGAGCAGGCTGTGACAGGTATCAGTATTTGGAGGAAAGCAAGACTGTGAAAACCTGGTACTCTGTAACTGGTTGTGTTTCAAATCAACCTACTGTCATCAGGCTGTTAGTATATATTATTTGTACGACACAAGTGCCAAACATTACAGCAGTCAGAATGAAAATATAAGGTAGAAATTAAATGTCGGTGCCATAGGTTTGAGAATTCTCAGCTGCCCTGCAGATGTCCATTTCATCCAGAGAGGTTTTTGTAACATTTCTATTAAAAATTAAATGTTGGCAGTAGTTATTCAATGCAATGAAATTTAAGTAGTTTTGTTCCAAGTAGAACATAAGAATCATCCACAAAAAATGACACAAGCTCTGCCAACTCCTATACCATCTTTACACCAAAATTAGTGCATAGATGCACAGATAGTTTTTTTAAATGCTGGCAAACTCACTAAAAGTAGATTGACTCCGTTCCCATTGTCAGTAGACATTTTTATCTGGTGTGTCACATTCAACATCACAGACACCCTGGAAGAAGGAACAGTAGGAAGCAGCATGGAGGCCAAGGACAAAGTTACAGCAGTTACTTTTTAATATCTTTTGCCTCAGTCTTTTTTTCAAACTGAACAGTGTCACCTTTGCACATTGTTCATCATACACTGCAGTATCAGCACAATATATAAAACTTTTGTTTATTACCAGGATGTATATGTGCAATACTTGGGCTACTAAGTAGCACAACACATGTCAGAGTTCCTGAGTTGTTGGCCTCCCTGTGCCCTTCATACACTGCATTTATTAAACACCTGCGAGGGCAGTGTTACCACCAGATACACACACATACAATCACACACGCACACCCAAGCTTCTTTGAAAGTCGCTGTTGCAGATGAATATTCAACATTGTCCTTAGCTGTCTGAATATGATAATTAGCACAAAGAACATTCTGTCTTTCTTTCTCTCTTTCTTTCTAGGAAGTCTTTCCCCTCCCAGCATGCAACTCTGGCTGCTTTCGCTGCTGTCTACATCTCAGTAAGTGATTAATGTACTCACTCATATGTGGAATGAGACTTGTAGCTGAAGATGGCACCTAACATCCACCTTAACATGTTGTCGGGAGTTGTTGCCTTTTACATGTGTTAAATATCATAATAACTGTCAATTACAATTGTGAATTGAATGTGGTATCACTGATCTGGGTTAACTATCACAGGTGTGGGAATCATCTTTTTTATATCAATTGTTATGTGGAATTGTGTGTTTCAGATGTATTTCAACACAGTGCTGACAGACTCGGCCAAGCTCTTAAAGCCTCTCCTGGTGTTCTCTTTCGTCATGCTGGCCATCCTGGCCGGGTTAACCAGGATCATCCAGTTCAGAAACCATCCTGTTGATGTCTACTGTGGATGGTTACTAGGAGCTGCCATCGCTGTTTATCTGGTAACACAGTCAGCCAGTCAATATCATTTTGATATTCTTGAAAGTGAAGCTTAAACATTTGTTCTAGTAATTCTTATATATACACTTTTAGCTTTAAAACCCTGAGGCACGTTGCAGTAAATTCCACCTAACCATTTGTTTTTGATTAGTTTAACTCTCAGGAATAATGCCATGTGCTGCAGTTGCTACAGTTACCTGTGGTGTAAATGCACCTGGCATGGATTGCATCATCCAAGAAGAGAATTTTCGAACCATGGCATTATGAATTTTCTGCTCAATCTTGTGCTTGGTCATTCTTGAAAGAAATTTTAAAAAAATTCCTATAGATTACATGTTAGCTACATGTTACGTACTATACTGTGATTGCAGTACATGTGGGTCAGTGTATTACTCAGTTCAGGTATATGGACTGAAAGGATGCATGAATGTTCAAAAGTCTCGTGTAGAAACTGGTGGATATTCACACAGTATATTTGATACCTCCCACACAGCATCACCCTCCATCCCACACACACTCGGATAGACATGTCCAGCATAGACACACAGATATGAGCGGAACTGGAGCAGTTACACTTTTGAGCAGACTCACACACACACACACACACCAACACAGCTCTCTTCAACTGCCTACACTTTTGTTGTTCCGCCCTCTCCTGCAGGAAGAAACATTGGCTACAGATATGTGAGGTTGTGCGCTGAAACATCAAGTCTCCATCCGATGATGCAGAATAACTGGTTACTTAACACAGTTTAAGCCAGATACACTAGATTTACTGGTGGAGGCCATTTAATCTTTATGCTAGAAAAGATTAGAACCATCTCTGTGATTAACTCAAGCTGCAAGATTTTTATCCTCCCTTTTTGTGGTTTATTTAGAGATGATTATTATTCTTGTTTGTTCTCCAGACAATCATTTTGCACAATACAGGCTTCATTCTGCTATTTTAAGATTCTTTGTTTGGTATTGTATCATCTATCATCAGTGGAGAAATGACAAGCAAAGTAGATAAATTGAGGCAGATTGGTGACATCCACTTGTTTCTCTGCTTCAGTGCACCAGTCTTCCAATGGGTCAGGCATGGCAGGATTTTTTTTCTTACTCTGTCACTAAACAGTTGTTTTTTTCATTACACTGTTCTAATAGCATGTTTTCAACTATATGTAAATCTTACCACATCAGGTGTCTGCTCTAGCTGTGACGAGGTAGGGGTGATGTGGTGCATGGGAAGAGAGAATTAGTAAAACAGCTGAAAATGTTCCATTACGTAGATGTACAGCATGAAAAGTAGTCATTATACAAAATGGCCCCTTTCAGTGTCATGTTACTAGACTAGATTAAAAATATTTATGATGACTCATGTTGATGATGATGATATATATAACTGAAATCCCTCTGGTAACTAAAACCCTTCAACATATTTTGTTTTGATAAAGATGCTACCTGTCACTTCACTGTCGTTTTAAAAAGGGCTTTAGTAAAGGCTTTGGTCTAGGACTGTGAAGCTGGCATGCTACGCCAAACTGGATTTGTCAAACTCTTTTTTTTATGTTTATGATTTTGCTACATCCTGTCTGTGTTTCATTGTGTGTGTGTGTGTGTTTGTATGCAGGGTGTGTATGCAGTGGGGAATTTCCAGCCCAGTGAGGATCGATCCAGAAGTCGACCACCACCTCCACCAACCCTGAGAGAACCCCCCCTCTCCTCCCTACCCAATGTCAGCCAATCAGCAATTAGCAACAGCCACCCAGGTAAAATAACTTATACCTTTAAAATAGCCCAGCAGCAAGGAGATAGTCAATAGTTGAAAAGTAAAGAACGGTATAAATACAAGGTTTTAAAAGTATTTTTAAAGTATTGACATTCATCAACCACAGGCTAAGAAAAGTATTCTCAAAATTACAATTTACAAATTTACATGTGCATGAGAATTAGAAATATGTGCTCAGTATATACCCTATGAGACTGGATGGAGGTAAATATGAAATTAAATGTGAACAGATATGAAGTATTGCACATTGAAGTAATGAAATACTGCACAGAGAAAAATATATTGTACCATGAATGGAGTATAGAATAAAGAATGAATAATAGTACACTGACATAACTGCGTGTGGCACAGATGCAATGGCATTGAGGTGTATGGTCTATTGGGAGCCGTGCTGGTTGTACGGTCTAACAGCTGCAGGAAGGAAAGATCTGCGAGTCACACACTTTGGGTGAACCAGTCTATCGCTGAAGAACTCTCCAGAGCGGTTAGGGGGTGGGATTCTTTTTCCAACATGGATGACAGCTTAGCCATCATCCTCCTCTCTCCCACCACCTCCACTGGATCAAGGGGGCAACCCAGCGCAGAGCTGGCCTTCTTGATGAATTTATCCAGTCTGTTCTTGTCCTTAACCAACGTGCTGTTGCCCCAGCAAGCTACTTCATGAAAAGAGCTGATGCCACAACAGAGTCATAGAAGGTCTTCAGGAGACCACTTGCACTCCAAAAGACCTCAGTCTCCTGAGCAGATAGAGTCTGCTCTGACCCTTCCTGTAAAGTGCAGCAGAGTTATGAGTCCAGTCCAGTCTGTTGTTGAGGTGAACACCCAGGTTCTTATAAGAGGTCACCATCTCAATGTCCATTTCCTGGATGTTCACTGGTGTTGGAGGAGAGTGAGTGCGCCTGTGGATATCCACCACCATTTCTTTGGTTTTCCCCGCGTTGACCTGGAGACGGTTCTGCCAGCACCAGCCCATAAAGTTAGTTCTCTGTATTGTGTTCTCCGCAAATGATGCCTGCTAGGTGTCTCTTAGAGTTACAGATTACATCAATTTCACATGTTAGCGACTAGAATACATTTTCAGAAAAACTACTACACATAACCCTTATGATGATATGAATGGAGAATGTTGTGGGTCATCTTTGCTCAGGCTCAAACGTCATGCGTTTTGGCATGCTAGTTACACTGTGTACAGTGCAATGATTTTGTTGAAATGCCATTAAAACCAAATCAAGGCAGAGAATGTTTGCGCTTTCATTACCAATTTACCATTAATCTAGAAATAGCTAGACGCAGAGAACAGACATAAAATTGTAGGTTTTTGCCGACCAAATTGTTTTTAGGCAGTTTTTCTTATTAGTCCCCAAACTAAAACATTCTATCATCATTTTTATCATTCCTTCTGATGGTAGAAGGAGAAATGTGGACATCCATGGAGTTTTTATCTTGGCTCATGTATGTCAAGTAAAGTGTTGAACCCCTCATTCTAAACTATGTTAACCATACTTGTTTTCAATAGAGCAGTCTGCCTGTATGTTTTTGTTTCCATTGGAGTTATTGGTTAAAGATTCAAATCCTGCAGAATTCCTCAAGTGACCAATGTTGGCTTTAAATGTCGTGGCTAACATCTGACAATTCAGGTTCACCTGGCAAGCTCAAAGCCTGGATCTACCACCATGGTATCCTTCCACACATCCTATGGCTTTAGTGATCTATGATGATCCCATTTACTTGGGGGACATTAAAGCGCATCCTCAGCTGATGACCTAAAGCACTGGGAGAAGAGCGCTATTGTTGACACCATGACCAAGTGCTGAAGGAAGAAGCATCTGCCATGGCATGAAGATCACCAAACGTCTTCACCTAGCAAAGAGGTCGATCACATTTATCAGTGAAGGAGACCAGCCAAAACCCCAGAAGACCTCAGCATCAGGGATCCTCATTCCAGCTTGAGAATGGCAAATGAAGGCTGACCAACTGAAATTTCCATCAGTGGTTACTGAGACCACCCTCAGACCTGGCATTGTCATGCAGTTAGAGTTAAAGAAGCAAGTGGTTATGCTGGAACTCACTGTCCATGGAAACACTGGATGGAGGAGGCCAATGAAGATAAGAGGGCCAAGTATTGAGATCTGGGAGGACTGTCACTGCCAGAGGCGAAGCCCCCAAAATTTCTCCCCCACTGCATAAAGCAGCAGCCCTTACATAATACATAATATACAGGATACACATAATACAAGTGGTGGCCAGAGCACTTTGAGGAACCTCTCAACCCGACCAACGCATCTTTGAAAGACTTGTAGGAAGTCTCATCCATATCCCTGGCAGAGTTCTCTGAGGTAGTCAAGCTCCTCATCTAATTGTGGATGAGATTTGCCCCGAGATGCTGAAGGCTCTGAACATTGTTGGGCTGTCATGGTTGACACGCCTCTTCAGTGTCAACAGTGCCAGTGGAGTGGCAGAACAGAGTAGTGATTCCCATTTTTTAAAAAGAGGGCCATAGAACAGTGAAGCTCTTTACCCTTGCAGGGTTGCTGGCGGGGTCATTGAAGTTTGTGCATGCAGTCTCCATGTGTTTTGTGAACTTGGAGAAGGCTTATGGCTATGTCCCCTGGGTGTACTGTGGGGGGTTCTGTGGTGTATGGGATACCAGGGCTGTTGCCATGAGCCATCCAGTCCATGGCCAAAATGAGAGCTATGTCCAAATTCTTGGCACAAAGTCAAACATTTTTCTCAAGGGTGTTGGCCTCCACAAGTGTTGTCCCTTGTTATCGATCTGTGATATTCATGGAAAGGATCTCAAGGCGAAGCAGGGAGGAGAAGTGTGTCTGGTTAGGGGACCTCAGAATTGCCTCTCTCTCACTTACTGGAGTGTTTTGCAGCCGAGTATGAAGCAGCTGGGATGAAAGTCAGGTCTCCAATTCTGAAGTCATGGTTCTCTGCTGGAAAGCAATAGATTGCTCCCTCTGTGTCAGGAGGGATTTACTGCCCCAGGCAAGGGAGTCACAGGGTATCATTGACAAATGAGGGTAAAATGAAGTATGAGATGGACAGGCTGAGAGCTGAGCTGGACTTCAAAGCTTTGACCACTTGACTTATGTTCAAACCCTCACCTGTGGTCAAAAGCTTTGGGGAGTCACTGAAAGAATAAGATCACAGATACAAGCAGCAGGAACAAGCTTCCTCTTTAGCATGGCTGGGCTCAACCTTAGCGACAGAGTTACTGCTCCTTTGCATCGAAAGGAGCATCTGATCAGTAAAAGATAAGCAGAAGAAAACGGATGGATGGATGGATGGATTAGCAGTTTGACCTCTCCCTGTTGTCTAATTTATAGGTCATCACACCTTGGCTCCCAGCCAACCAGAACCCATCATCACAAGGACCTCTTCGCACACCCTGTCCCCCAACCGACCAGAGCCCATTCTGACACGAAGTTCCTCCTACCGAGAGCCCTCTCTGTCCAACCTGAAGAGAGCCAGTGCTGAGGTGGAGGTGATAACTCCATCTAGTCCTCTGGGCAACCATGACAACATGATGACCTTCAGTAGCAGCACACTGCCAAGGTAAATCATTTTGCTTCAATCCCGGAAAACCATAGTTTTCTTTACACATTTTCAAGACATTAAAAAAAGACTGAGTTTAGATGAAGTTCTATGAAAGCTTAAATATTTATCAAATTTAAATGATGAAATGAGTTGCTCGTGTTTCCTCCTCTTGCTGTCACAACATGGCGGCATACCTTGCACATTGTTGAAGTTTACTCTCTGTCAGATGTTTTTAAACAAAACCAGCTCCCAATAATGGAGGTGCCGCCTTGTTTTCCTCTGTCTGCCTCTGACCACAGACTGTGTAACACAGGTTCCGACACTCCAATATAGGCTACAGCTCTGACTTTTCTTTACCATATGTTTCACGAGTTGTCTCTTTATTCATAGCTTAGCTTAGCCTAGCATAAACAGAGGCTATTTAAATGGCCATCCCCTTTTTATGCAAAGGCAGTTATATATGTTTTCCGGGTTTTATTTGCAACAAGATACATAATATGTGAGGACAAGTATTCAGTCTACAACTGAACTTTTGAAGAAAATAATATGCATTTTGCTTTTAGAATGAGACTATTATGGATTTATCAGTGATGACTGTATTGCAAAGTCCATATTGTGATGCAACAACACCACTGTGATGACTTTGACACTGGTATACCGCCCAGCCCTCCCAGCTGGTTTAGCTAGCTACTTATTTTTGCAACATGGATGGAACTTTACTGTTTATACAAACCAGCCAAGGAGATGTGTTCATGTAGATTTTGTGGGTTGTAGAGACAGTTCATTTAGGGAGCAGATGCATAGCATATTATTGCCTTGGGATAAGGTTAACAAAAAAGTTTTCAATAGAGGTTTTAAATCTTGATTTTAGGTGTAGTTAACAAAAAAATTCCAAAGCTTTTTCTTACAGCTCTGCATACTGCAGCTGCTTTGGACTGCCAACAACATCCTGGGTGTCATATTCATGGTCTACCCTGATCACTCACAAAAATTCACATTTTGCGGAAGTGGTTCATTGTAGTATGCCATTTGGATGTACTGGACATATGAATAGATCGCAGAGACTTAAATTATGCTGCAGGAATGCAGAATAAATTCTTGACAAGTTTTTGTGACTGTTTTAATTTTCTGAAATGATGACTACATTTGGAAGCCCAGTGGAACAGGAAAACTCACCTTAACGTCTTGTGCTTCAGGGTGAAAAGCTAACTAATGATGATGAGTCCTTTCAGCCAGCCTCTTCATTCAGCAGCAGTATCCCACACAGTGGCTGAGTCAGCCTTTACTGGCTACAGCATAGCTACAAATTGTGACTGAAAGGTTTATTTCACATTTGTATCTTAACAGCTTATGTCATCGCAGCTGTCTGTCCTCTGTGGTCAAATTGTGGAGGAAATATTATTGCATGTGCGTGTGTTTAACTTCCATCATTTCCACAGCTTTTTACAGCTCTTCTATTAACATGAGCAATCTGTCTTCTCACATGTCATCTTTGTCTGTGGTAGAAACATTGAGAGAACAGGAGAAGTGATTTGAGATGTGATGGCACTGACGCATCAAGTGTCTGTGTGGGTGTAACTGAGAAGAAAACTCATTTGAAATACTTGGAAAGCACCACACTAAAGCAGCACTGATAGAAACATGCAGGGCTCTATGGAGCATGGCCAAGTTTCTGGCATTCTCCTGAAGCACACACACACACAAGTGTTTGAGTAACTCACCATAGACCTAGGACTTGACTAATGATTGTAGCTGCTATAACACACAGAATTAGGGTTGTTGAAATGGTCCAGAACAACACAGTAAACAAAAATATGTTATTTACTCCCCAAGCTAATTGAATTTTAGATATCTATATTAGCTCATAGTGGCTCTGTACCTTAGACAGAATGGAATCAGAGGAAATGATTTTCATGCTGTCTTTTTCTGCATTATAATTTGTAAAGTGCTGTGGTACATAATGCACTGCTTTTTAAAAAGAGGCAAAGAGGATTTGAATTGTCATTATTGCCATTCTGCTACACTTCGTATCACACTACACACACTACACACACAGACACACAGACAGAACAGGACTAAATGTGTCTGCTGTAGTTCACAAATATATTTAGTGAAAAAAGTAATGGTGCATAAATATTTAAATGTTTTACATTTTTGCTCTCAAATGATTGATCCACAGGAATTACCATAACGTATCTTTAAACAATATTAACATTTTAACATATTTAACCAATAAGGGTGTAACAAGCACTTTGAATGCCATAAACCCTGCCTTACAACTTTATGCTTGACCATAACTCCTTAAGTCTCTAAGCAACATACACCTAACATCCTGGTGGGACATTGGTGTGACGTGAAAAAGTGCAAAAGTGAAGAAGTAGCTAATTTCAAAAAGCTTGTTTTTTGATACTAAAGGCAATTTTAAACCCATTTAACAGTTCCAGTGCTTCCAGGTTCCAATATTATGTCCTACATCATTATAGCATTACATTTAACCTGTTCTGACCATATTTCTTGAACAAATGAATATAAAATAATACATATAAATATAATTAACAAAAATAATACATAAAATATAAATATGATATATGAAGAATATTATACATTTTAGAATGCATTTCTGGTATATCCCCCATAATTTTCCTGAAAGTTATGAGATGGATCTGGGTTCTTATGGGTTAATGAATTAAATGTATTATTATTGAATATTGATATGTTTTTGTGGTGGTGGTACGACTTAGTCATTTCTCTGTGACACCTGTTCACTACTAGTCTTCTATTGTGGTTGCTGGTAATTTCAGCTAATCACATTGTTATGATTAGCATAATGGTAAGTTTCCTTTCTATATTCTATATATAAGCAAATGAGAGCTTGAGCTTCATTACAGAATTGCTCTTGAATCTTCTTTCTTGTTCCTCATGAATTTTCTTTGCCTCTTCCTCCAGATCCCACGGTGGATCCTCATTTGATGAGGGTCGCATTCCTCGGCGTCATGCCTCCATCCACGCCTCGATGGACTCAACCCGGTCCAAACAGCTGCTCAGCCAATGGAAGAACAAGAATGATAACAGGAAGCTCTCCCTGCAGGTGATGGATGGAATAAGACCAACCTCTGCCTCATCTCCTCAGAGGAACATGGAGCTGCACTGCTCTTCTGAAACTCCTGTGATGATCCTGGAGACAGACCTCCGTGGAGGACAACACCTACCTTCAGTCACTGCTCAGGAAGCAGAGCTGCGTGCTGGGGCTCATATTCCAGCTCAGTACATGAAACTGGCAGCAAGCTCTGTTCCTATGGCAAATCATAATCACCTGGCCCTTAATGGCAGCACTGGATTGGCTGGTGGAGCCAGAGTGTCTATCCAATCCCGGCCTGGATCCTCCCAGCTTGTTCATATTCCTGAAGAGGAAAACTTCACCAGCAAGGATCAGGAGAGTGAATCAGAGGACAGCATTATGGATGGGGGTGGGTCAGTGAGGGAAAAGTGGCTGAGAGTGGCTGAGAAGACCACCATCCCCTGCAGGCCGCTCAGTGCTGGAGGACAGCCTCGTCTTATGCAGGTTAATCATTCTTTTCTTTACAATCCTTGGCAGCAATATGGTGAGGGTGCATACCACATAACCATAACCTTGTTAGATTCTGGCTGGGGATCCTATTTGCATGTTATACCTCTCTGTCTCCCCTCATTTCCTGTCTGCATTTATCCTTAACCAACTTTCCTCTAAAAGGTAAAAAATATATATCTGAAATAAAAACTGCGTATTGCTGACAAACTTTGGTAAAATGTGGAGGCAGTGGCATGTCTCTGAATTACATCCCCATATTCCAGAACTGACAGGAAAATTGATTCAACAATCCTCCTCCTACAAATCCAAGGAGAGGTGGTTCCATATCTGTATGAAAAGCCAGTCTTTCGTTAAAGTTTGCCCACAATAACTGATGTGGTATTTAAATATGTCACCAAGCCAGATCCCAAGATACTTTTATTCTGTAACCCTTTCAATATTTAGACCATTGACAATAGAGATATGCAGATTATAGTAGTCTGTTTTTTGGATCTTGACTTGGATCTCAGTGAAGGGGTGCCTAATCAGTGACATGCCTCAGGGGGTTCGGCTCGGACCCCCCTGAATATTGACGGGTATTTTGCACACTGCTTCCACTTATCGTCCACTTATCGCTATTGAGGTGAGGTGCTCAATATATTGTGATATTGATTTAAGGCCATATTGCCCAGCCCTATTATTCACTAATGATTCCAGGATTTCTAAAGAGACCGGACAATGTTGAAATTTGGTGATAGTTAAGATAATTACTATTATCTCCACCTTTGTGCATATGAACCACGTCGTCCAAATTCCAAACACTGGGAAGTATGCCTGATGAGATTAATACGGCTAAATATTGTATATATGTGATGTGTTCCTTAAAAAGAGGTGAAGGTAATTCTAAAAGTCAATCCAAATTATCCTCACAGGCTAACTTCCTGATATTGATGAGCTGTAGTGCTTCCAGAAAAAGATCAATGGGGAAGGGCTCAACAGAGAAGTGGGCTAGCTGTATACAGACAATCATTCATTGTGGAAGAGGTCCCGTTTGGTCTATCTTCAAATAAGTTGGCAGTGGCAGCAAAATGTTTATTAAAGGCTGAACAAACATCATTTAGTTCTGACACTAAGAAACATCAAGTTTGAGACTTTGAGGAATGTGTTGGTGTGGTATGGGTGTTTGCAACAATGGACTTATTAATGGGAGAGTGCTCAACTTGATTTCAGTTATTAGTATTCAATGCCACGTCGATTTCTGAGGACTGTGTTACCAGTCTGGGCAGATAGCGAATGAAAATTAAGGTTAGGCAGTCTGTTGGTAATATGGACTGAAATAGGTTGTTTTTAGTTCAAGAGCGAGGAGAGGTATGTGATGTAAATAGCCATTGACTCAACTGGAAGGATGGCTGCTCAGTGGTAGGTGATAAGCCTCTTTGCTTTTATTTACGTTTTATAAAAGGAGCTAGTATGGGGTAGGAGGTCAAGTCTGAGAAGGTGGGGTTATTACTGGCACAATATTCTCAGTGGTGATGGACAGGTCTCAGCAAGGATCCTCTCACCTGAAGGACCACAGCTAGGCAAGCAGTGAATTCTCAGGGAGGGGAAATGGGAGTAACAGTTGGGTGTCATCAGCATAGCAATGGAAGGAGAATAGGAGAAGGCCCAGGACAAGGCCTTGAGGAACCCCTAGTTCCTGCATGGGTTAGACATCAATCCTCATCAGCGATGGAGTTTGGAGAAAAGACTTTAGAAACAAAAGCCTGTTTTGATCAAACGTGAAACAGAAAGACATGCCACAACTAAATTAAGTTTTATAAAGGGTTACAGGGCTAAATAAATTAAAGGATGGAGTGATGTTAATGCTCTTACCTTACTGTGATTAAAATACTCATGGCCAGAGTTTAGGTACAACATATTTGTTGCCAACAAGAGTCAAGTTGTTTCCTTGTAGCCAAATGGATTAGGGCAAGACAACAAAGAGATTTTAATTTAGAGGTATCTCAAGATGTCACTTGGATCCTTGAATTCCTAGAATCAATGTGCTTCAAAAGCTTACTCAATTATTTGTTATGTGATAAGATTAGGAATTTGTTTTGGTCACCTTAAGATTGTATAAGTTCCGTGCAGGCTGTGTTGTGTCGTTAGCTGTCATAGCACACCACCTACAAGAAGAGCAGGCTTGTTGATAACAAATAAGTATCCCAGCACGGTCAGCACCAACACCCAGAATAGCTCACATTTCAATGTCATCCTGCTTTTTCAGGTGATAGCCTTATCCAAACAGCAGGGTCTGCTTCACTCTCCTCGGTCGGAGGATGGTGGCAGCACTGTCAGCTGCACTGGATCCATTCGGTACCGAGCCCTGACGGACCAGGACCCATCACCACCGGCCTCCACCACTGGAGCAGTGGGAGGAGGAGGTGTGTACTGCCAAGAGAGTAATGTATACATGCATTACATTAGAAGAGAAGGTCTCAAAGTTTCAAGTTCAAATGTTAAATGTTGCCTAAACACGAGCAAATGTACAAGAACTTTGCTGAAATTAAATAGTCTGAAATTGGAAATGAAATGTACTTTTGAATCAGTTCAAATTCAATTTTATTTGTATAGCTCCAAATCATAACAGAAGTCATCTCAAGACCCTTTTCATGTAGAGCAAAAATAGAAATAACTTCACTTAACTTGAGATTAAAATGAAAGCAATGTCTCTTCATATGTACAAGTTATCCAGGTGAGAATGTTGATGATTTGACATACAGTAAGTCTGGACTATTTGAAACATGTTTTAATATTCATGTGGAACTTTTGTCAGAGCAACAAGTCCTTAACTTAGACCAAAATTAGCAAAAATGTTATCCTACTAAAATGTAATGTGTGTATGTCAAATCCTGGTACATTTTATTCCACTGTGCCACTGAGCTTCATTCCTGTCCAAAAACTCCTAAAGTCACATGAATGAGCCACACTGCTGCACTGGGTGACATGAACACATGGATCGGATGGTTGGTAATTTATTTTGTTTCAATCCCACGTACACTGCCTTGCTGCCAGAAATACTCATTAGAGCAATGAATGTACATTGATACATTGCTGAAAATAACCCTCTATAAATTCACTATTTCCTCCTATGTGTGAATAGCTACAGCAATTTTTGTCGTTTTATTTGCCGTAACAAAAATACAGCATATCGTCACCTTATCGCTGAAGAGAAGAGTTGAACATTCAGGGAAACACCATTGTTACTTTCCCAGAATCAGACAATTGATGAATATCAATTTTACTTGTGTGTCTGTAGCACTGTTATACATTTACTTATATTTACTTAGGTTTCACACAAAGTCTGGAAGATGAGAACGGAACTAGCTTAGTTCTATACTTTCTTCCCAGCATATGACTGAATAAGGTCTGGACAGTATGAAGGATGGCAAGCAGTGGGACCTAGTTTATCAGATTCTGGACTCTCTACTGCTTAGGTTTATGAAACATTCAGGATGATGATAGTTATCGTTAGTAGTGCACGATATTTATTGGGTTATTCATTTATCTTGCTCTTATAGGAGGAGGTTTGGAAAGAAGTGGCAGTATAGTGCGTGTTGAAGCCCACCCAGAGTCCAGGTCACACAAACCTGTGGTGAAACCTCCGAGCACCGATGGAAGTGGCTCCTGGCGATGGAAACCGCCAGAACAACGAGCTTCACTCCGGCAGTCAACTTTCACCCTCAACGATCTGAACAGACACACAGACAGTTGTGACTCACTGAGGGATGGAGGGTCAGTGGATGGGCGGAGGAGTGTTACAGGGACCGAAACAGAGAGCGACGGGGGAGGAGATGGAGGGGGAGGAGGAACAGGAGGGGGAGGAGTTATATACACAAACCACCCACATGTTGTACACCCTTTGCATCCCCTACATCCCAATAACCCCAACAATTTCCAGCACCCCGGTTTTAACCCCAACAATCCCAATAATCCCATCTTTAACAACTTCATCCCCAACCCTGCTAACATGAACATGCCATTCACCCCCACTGTCACCTTTGCGCCTCCTTTCCACCCCCACCCTCAGGCCATCACCACCATCAGGGTCACTCCAGTGGAGGCAACAGCTGCCAGCAGCGACGGTGGCTCAGACTGCCAGTCTGTTGCCTCGTCCAGTCGTGAGTCAACCCTGAGGAGGAAGAGTGGCTCCCATATTGTTCATGTTCCTGATCGAGGGCCAACGCCCGAGCTTGACCAGAACCAACGCCTCTGTGATGACAGTAACCGCCTCGACAACGAAAGCAGCAACCGTTTCCACGAAAACCTTCGGAATTTTCAAGAAAACCCCATCCACCCCCTGCACCCCATGCACCCCAACCACCCCAACAGGCAGTTGCAGGGGATGTTTGGCCGTCCCAGCCCAACCCCTCCCCCTACCTTACCCCGCCCTATCCTGACACACACCCCGCCTCCGACTCTGGGGTTGGCCTATAAAGAATGACACGCTCAGTGTTGAGTTCGTCCATCTACACCTGTGATAAAAATGTGCCCTGCTTTCAATGGAGACACTTCTTGGGCCATACAGAAGTTCAGATTGGGACAAAGATGAAAGGAAATTCAGTTAAATCTGTCTACCACAAAGGGTCAGTTAATAGTGGATGGCCACAA
Organism: Centropyge bicolor; assembly: GCA_037975185.1. Lineage (NCBI taxonomy): Eukaryota > Metazoa > Chordata > Actinopteri > Pomacanthidae > Centropyge > Centropyge bicolor. The sequence goes on along the minus strand of JBBMOC010000158.1, from coordinate 117,864 downwards.
ACTTGTTCGTCCCACCCGCAACCTCTCACCCGACCAGTCAGGACACAATCAATGGCTAATTGTGTCCCCACAGCATCCCAGCTGGATTAGTAAACTGGATACATGTTGTGTCTTTCTAGGAGATGTACTGTAGGCTTATCAAGACCTACAAGCAATAGGTTCATGATCCACTTCGGGTCAAAAGCCATAGAGAGAACAAACACAATTAGTCCTACCCTCGATCGCGTATTTTTTGTTTGTTTTTTTAATCTCGGACTGCCGGATACAACAGGTCAGTTATTTTGTAAATCTAATAATTTGAGTGCACTTGCTTTATAGGCAAAATGATTATGGGCTAAATTAACTGCTGACCGTTTGACTCACTCAGAAGGACAGACTCCAGTCTCGTCAGTCTGTCCCATTGCTGCTTGCCAGCGAGGATGGATTCAGCCTAATGACTCTGCCGCCCTTTCCTCTGACTGTGAGGTCAGCTGTATATGGGATAACATTCTTATCACAGTATTTATACATACCGTATATTCTCAGCTTTCATCCTGTCGCCGAACACAGGTAACAATATTGATATATAAACTTTACAATGTAACCACATTAGATGGAAATTTGCATTCAAAGCCCATATCTGTGCTGTGTTTTGTACATATGATTGTGGGTGGCCACAGTGGAAATTAAACCCATGGTCTTAATTTTGTCTGGGCTACAAGGAGTCCCTTTTGGGCAATAACAGTATCTCTTAGTTCATGGTGGTATTGTGTTTGTGTTGGATGAAAACAATATCATGGGGCATACATTGTGTTTAAATATAGTAAAACAAGCGCTCTGTTTTTTACATACTGTGTTTTAATGATGTGCAGTATATGAATTATCCTTACTGTGTAGTAGCTGTACTGTACACTGACACATGCAGTGTGAATGGTCTTCACATGCATGTGAGTCATCTAAACAAACTTAGACCATACACAAGTCCAAAGACTGAAGGAGGTTAAGTATTTTCTTTTCTTCATTGGTTGATTTAATGAACTCATCGTGTCTCCCAGTATGGGCGTAATTACAATAGAATTTAGTTCTATTAAATATTTCAAGAATGAAGTCATGATATTTTGAGAAAAAGGTTGCAATATAAACATATAAATAATAGGAAAAGGGAAAATATTACATAAGTAAAATTTAGTTTAACAACAGAGTATCATATTACAAGAATACAATCATAATTTTACAACAGTCATAACAAAGCACCCCAAATGTTTGTTATGTTGAGAACACAAAGACATAGATGATAAAGCATAATTTTACAGAAAGTACAATATTAAGAGTAAAGTCATACATAAATAAGTCTTCACAGTACTAATAGTTGTAATTTTGAGGGTGAAGTCATAATGTTACAAGAATACAATATTTACAAGAAGTTGTAATTTAGATAAAATATTATTTTAATTAAGAGTCAAGTAAAGAAAGCATTATAAATCAAAATTATAATTTTACAATAGGAGTGACAATATCACAAGAATAATGTCTTAACTTTTGTGAGAAAAAGTCCTTATATTACAATAATCAAGTTGTAATTGTACAAGAGGCTCATACCAGAAGAAAGCCATAATTTTGACAAAGACTTGACATGTCTGTCCTAAACCTGTTGACTACAGTAGAATGTTAATATATAGATACATGAAGAATTTTACAATTTTATTCTGGAATTATTATGATACAACAACGTTTCAGAATATTGTGACTTCTCTTGTGGTGAGACTACAACTCTTTTCAGATTCAAATATATTCATTATGACTTAATTCTCATACTATTATGACTTTGTTCCTTGTACACTAACAACTTTATTTGTATAACTATAATGACTGTTTCTCACAAACTTTTTTGGGGGGGGGGGGGCAAAATCAGTTCTTTCCCCTGAGCAGTGGGAGCATAATATTCTGCACAAGTTTTGTTTTGGTATTTGGCTAGCGTAGTTGAACTCATAGAGTAGAAACATTTCCAGTCTATGAATATTGGAGAAAAAGGAATTTCAAATATACTGTATTACCAGACATAACACACCATTTGGACAATTCATCAGGCATTACTTATCACTTCCATAGACCAGTGTTTACATTCTTTGTGCCCAAGTGCCATCAAAAGAAAAGTCATGTGACTGTGGGCTAGTCACGTAGACATGTTAGTACAGGTCAGTACAGGACTGTACAGTCAGTGTTTCGATGGAAATCTGCCTGGGAACATAAAGATCCTCACATTTGGATTCATGTAGAATTTAAGAAAGCACAATCAATTACTGCAGTTCGATGAGAGTAGATATTTATAGCTTTGTACATATCTCTATGATTTCTGTAAGCTCCCACTTCTGCTCAGATATCTCTTTGCTTATTGCATTTGCAGGTGCAGGGCCATGAAGAAGGTTTTAGGTGAGGACGGAGATGAGGCGGGAGATGATGATGATGATGATGATGCTAATGGCATTGTAAAGAACTAATCGTGCGTTAATGTGTTTTTAATGGAATGCTCAGTAGCTGAGTGGAGAGGACTTATATTCTAATTGTTCAACATTTGCTATAGGCATTATTTTAGTTAAACAAGCTGATATATCAAGAGTATATGGTTGAATGTGACAGATGCTCTTTACTTGCTACTCAACTCCTTTACATGTGTTGCTGTGTTTGGACACATTTTCTTTTCTACCTAACAGTAAAGAATGGACAAAGACATATAAGCAAGTACCTGATTGGTCAACGAGAAACACAGACAATGTTTGATGAGGAAGATTTCAGAGGGTTTCTGTGCCAGTTCTTGTGGTAACCAGTGGTCTGTTTTGGCTTTGTTGCTGTCATTCTTCATTGTAAACAGATGTTTGGAGAGAACAAGCAGCAGCAGCAGCTGTGAACGTTTGGAGTGGTGAATGAGCCACATCATCATATTACCTGGAAACACTCGAATGAATGCTGTATTTGTTGACTTCAGCAACAGCATTATAAGGATTTCATGAAGCAGGTGTAGTTTTGTTGTGCCTATTTAAATTAAAATTGAAAATGTTCTCTTCAAAAGACAAGCGATTTCAAGGGCTTTACTAACAAAAGGGGGCCATTGTTGTTTAATCTTGCCACAGCATTAGCTTAATAATGAGTCTACACAGTAACTGGGGGGTAAAGAAGAAATGGCCTTTTATACAGTCTTAGTGAATCTGGACTTGACAGTCTGCATTCTTTGTAATACAGGTTGTAAACAGCTATCTATTGAGTAACATGGACAAGATAGTCGTCTATAGTCAAGATGACAGATTGATGTCAGAGGATATGTTCAGGTGATTTAAATTTCATGTTGTTTCCCAACAGTTGTAAATGATACTTGCCACAATCTTAGTGACTAAAGCAGCAAAACTACTAATTCTAGGACCACCAGTTTATGTTTGTATGTGATCAAGTTTACAGTCATTTTGTACTTGAGACCCACTAATTCTTTGACCAATTATTAAATGAAAACATATGTGGGACCAGTGGTGAATATTAGCCAAGCTGACCATTGATTTTCTATCAACATGGATTAGCAAATGATCACAGTCTGCTTCATTTATGTTTTACATAATCTTCCAACTTCTTTGGAGTCGGGCTTGTAGGACCTCTGTAGGCAGCTGGTCCTGTCAGTCTGTAGAGATAATATTGACATTTGCTCATGCAGCTAAAATTCATAGCTCTCAGCAGTACCATTAAGGATCATCAGTCATATATTCAAACTTGTTGTTACATTGTGACATGAATGCAGTTTTCCTAAATCATAAGCAGACAATGTTTTTTTTTTCTGTTTTTTTAAAAATGGGCTAAATTGGTCATTTTCTTAGCCACGTTTACATAGGAATTGAGTACCCTGGCTTTTTGGTAAACTGCCATTAACAGGTGGATGTACATAGATTTTCTTTCAGCCTGGCTTCACTTTACAAAACTTGCTAAGAATTTTATAGTCTTCATATAGTTTGCATATAGAGAAAAGAAGTCTTCATCTAATCATTAAACAGTTTTAATGTCTACATATAACCCATTCCTGAACCAAAGCTGCTTTACCTGCCTAAACCATTTACCCTCTCATGACAGCCACATGGAAATGTTATTATTCTACGTACGGTCTGGAGGAATGTAATGAATGTAATACTCCCATTTCATTTCCACTACATGTTTCCAACATGCTCATTCCATGAATTTTAGTGAGACTGTGGCACAGATATTGAGATACAGTAAAACAGTCCCCATAGAAAGAAATATTCACATCCATAGCTGTGTTATCCCTGTGTATCATCCTGGAGACAGAGAAGTATATTTTGATATGATAGATGTTGTGAAATGTGGTTTGTAATCAAATGGAAGAGATTTTATCTAATAGATGTGAAAGGCATGTCGGTTTCAGTTCAATAAACTGCCTGTACTCAAATATAGGTGCAAACATTTAAGGTGAATATATCTTAGTTTTTGTGCATTTGATTAAAGTTTTATGTGCTTTTAGCAAAAGTAACAAAAGAAATAGGTTTTGATGGAAAGAAAATTTTGATAGGAACATTTAATGAGCTTTGTAGGATGTGATGAAGTGAACAGGAGAAATTGAGTTTGGATTACTAATTTGTATTTGCAAGGAATTGTTTGGATTGTAACTTAAAAGCACAGAAAATAATAGTCAAAGTATTGGCAGCGGCACCTGACAGCATGTTCGTGTTCATATCTTATGTTATATCTTTAAACTCTGAGTATTTATTTATGGTTCTCACCTGAATTCCTATTTTTAATATTTTTACGTATTTTTCCATTTCCAGCTACGAAGTGATGATTTTACTTTGACATTGTTGGAGTTTCCATAATGGTCCATTTAAAATCATGGTTACTGACAGATGTGTTTTGAATGAAGATAACTGGACGTTTGACTGGAAGAGGAGATTTTTGACAAGTAATAAATGAAAGGCCTGGATATGAAATATGCTTTGAATAAGATGAGGGTGTACATTGTAATCCTGGTGTCCAAGCAATTTGTAAACACCACATTCCTAGTGATTACATTGACGCTCCCCTTTAATGTGCAATCTGCCCAGAATTTTCTGGAAGAATGTCCCTGCACCTGATCATTACTGCCACAACAGTGGGGGCTAACAGCTGAAATCAGGAGCCAAACCTGATTCAGCCATCTTGTTATTTTGGTTTTTTACTGTATATCAGTGGGATGTTTTAAGTTGCTAGTAGTTCTAGTTGTAATATATAATTTGCATTTGCAGAAGTAAATATTGTGTGAAAATTCAGATGGTAATTAGTTAGCTCTGAAGCCCCCCTTACATTATTGTTAGCCACCTGCTTTATTAGCTTAATCTTGTAAACCCTGAGACACTCATAACTTGTTTGCAGCCTTAACAATCAAATTAAGCCTATCATACTATTACATGGATTATAAGTATATGAAAACGGGTAGAACTAGCTGATGTTGAAGTGACTCTTAAATTTGGGAATGGGTAGCGGTTTATTAGCTTCCTAGCATACAGTTGATAGCTGGTGTTGGCTTGTGATGCTAGTAACGACACAGCTATCCTTCATACTACCTATTGTTACACAGTTAGTGGCCTGCTGCTTACAAGCATAGACTGTAGGTTACAACACATATTTCATAGGTTTAAGCAGGTGGTGAAGGTTTGTCCTGAAATATGAATCAGATTGAACATGAATGATCCACAGATAACTTCTTAATAATTATGTCTTGTTTTTAATAATCAGTTATATTTTTGTCTTTTACTTTCATTGAATCTCTTACTATGACATATATGCTATATATATATAGATAGATATTTTTAATTAGTGTATGTGAAAGAGAAATTTTTATACCTGCTTGTTGCTAATTCTCGACCTGCACTCACACGCGTGTTGGTCGGCGCAGTTCGTCCTGTAGCCAGAAGGCAATCTTATACCGACGCTCGATGATCCTGACAGCAGTCAAACATGATGGACACTTTACATCTCTAGTGCGAGTGAGCCAGGAAAGCAGCTGCTGGAATTCATTTCACTTTCTATGACTTCCTGTGACTCACCGCTGTGGCCTCAGCAGACCGGTCAGACGAGCGCTGCTGGAGGTCTTGCATGCTCTGACGACACACTGGTCCATCAGACAGCAGTTTGTTTTTGTCATCAGACAAAGGACTCCAGCACTATGAAATAGATGTGAGTAACAAAATGTACAGAATAGTTCAACATTTGCAGTGATACTCTTCTGATGTTGAACTGGTTTCTGTGTGTTCAGCACAGACCGGGTTCGGGTTGGGATCAGCCCAGCGTGTAGACTGGACTCTGAGGGAAACACCCAAAAACAGAAATCTAAAAAACGTTGTGGTTTTCGGGCTTGAACCGTTCTCTTGGAAAGAAAGCGTATTTCCCACAATGTTGCACTATTTCTTTAGCATGATGAAGACGGTGGGCTGTCCCAGAAAACTGTCCAGCAAGACAGAGAAAAACACTGCTGTTATATTAGGTCATGACGTCCGACAGGATCCAGCGATTACAAACTATCACACAGAACTGATTCTGTCAAACTGTCGTGTTGGAATCTTGGTGTAGGTTTAGGTTTGTTGTTGGTTTTTTTTTCAGATTTTTTCAGATCAAATTTATACAGTAATCAGTTGATATGAGCTACTAGCTGTTTATAACGATCAACAACAGTAACGGTTCGCTGTTTCTATTCCTGTAAATAGACATTTGTATCTTTATACTCATCAGTGTATCCTGTGTGTGTGTGTGTGTGTGTGTGTGTGTGTGTGTGTGTGTGTGTGTGAACCCGGACTGATGGTTTGGGTTTTTAGCTCGGTGGGAAATGCTAATGCTAATGTTTAGCATAGACTAAAAGACGTGTTGAACCTGGCCTGGAGCCAATTCATCTCCACACCATCTGAAGAGAGAGCAGTGTTCAGTCCAGACTGGTTTTTATGGACTGTTTAGTATCTCGAAGGCTGTCTTGTGCCATAAATGTTACTGTAATCACATTTTAAACTCCACTTCTAGGTGATAGGATTGAACCCAGGCCTCACGTCTGTTTGGCACACGACAAGACTTTTAACAACACAAACTGGTTATAAAACACTTTATGTCATGTTAACACCTTTGAACTCCTTCACTCTGTCATTTCATAGAAAAATGTCTGTCTGTAAATGCACATGTAATCCTCTTCTATGTTCTGTTTTTTGGAAGTATGAGGAAGTTTGGGACCTTGGTTAAAAACCTGTGAAAGTAACAGATCCTGCCGATAGTTGGAGGAACTGACCTGGGCTCAAACTGCTGTCATAGCTGGTTTGGATCTGCCGGACTCGCTGCAAGAGCCACAAGTGAGTCAATGCTAACAATAATTTACATGGATGTGTTCTCTGTAGCTACCAGCATGAGTGATAAATGTGGCAGGAAGCAGAGAGGACATGTCATTTGATGGAGACAGACATGACTTGATGGAATTCAGTATCTGCGTGGTCACTCTCAGTGGCTGTGTTTACATGTACACTGCTCACACTGTTCTCTGTGTTTGGTTTTAAAGCACATTCATTGTATTTTTGACTGACTTTTATTCACCATATTCTGTTATAGAGTTCCTCTCATAAGATATGGTGCATGTAAGCAGAGGGAGGCAGCTAACCTCTGCTCTGTGGAAAGCAGAGAAATATATATGTTGTTTTTGTGAGAGTTACATGCTTGAACCATTCTCAGTGTGGGAATGCAACATTCCCACAATGTTGCATTATTTCTTTAACATGGTCAAGACTGTGCAAGAAGGTTATTCTGCTGTAGACTGTAACCATGTTATTGAAGTGTCAGTCAGTGCTATTATAAATATACTATATCCTCTTAGAGCAGCTCTAAGAGACTCTCAGGCTGGCACCATGGCACCTCCAAATCAAACCCCATTTGGTGTGTTCTTACAGGCCAAATAGCCAAACTACCAAAACCAGTGATTTGGCTTCATGGTGTGTGTGTGTGTGTGTGTGTGTGTGTGTGTGTGTGTGTGTGTGTGTGTGTGTGTGTGTGTGTGTGTGTGTGTGTGAGAGAGAGAGAGAGAGAGAGAGAGAGAGCTAGTTAGCAGTAAAATCCCTAAAACTCTCCATGTTATCTCATGTTAGTTATTTCATGTAAGTTGATTCTGATGAAGCTGATTCTGCAGACCTGCAAGTCTGCATCCACATAATGTGTACATGTAAAAATAGCTACTGACATTAAGTTGTCTCCTACATCCTGTGACTGTAACACACAAGAACATGCAGTCCCCTCCTGTTTTTCCCTTCTCTACAAACTGGACAGATGTGTGGAGTGTTCTTTTGTTTTGTTTTGTTTTTTATTAAAGAACCCTCTTAAGCCTTGACTTGCAGTGGGACTTGCAGTGAGACCTGCAGTAGGTCTTGCAGTGGGACTTGCAGTAGGACCTGCAGTAGCTCTTGCAGTGGGACTTGCAGTAGGTCCTGCAGTAGGTCCTGCAGTGGGACCTGCAGTGGGACTTGCAGTAGGTCTTGCAGTGGGACTTGCAGTAGGTCTTGCAGTGGGACCTGCAGTGGGACTTGCAGTAGGTCTTGCAGTAGGTCTTGCAGTAGGTCATGCAGTGGGACTTGCAGTAGGTCTTGCAGTGGGACCTGCAGTGGGACCTGCAGTGGGACTTGCAGTAGGTCTTGCAGT